>MQRK01246341.1:5560-17793 GCA_001938485.1 Girardia tigrina
TCGAATTTTAATTTTTTCCATTATTAATTTAGCACCGTAAATATTCTAACAAATAACAGCAATATGTTAATAATGGCTATAGGAATATACAGCTAGGCATAAGATTTCAAATAATATCTGACACTAACGCATTTAAACTTATATACATATCAAAGTAGATAAACAAAGTTTAAAGCTCAAAAACCGCCATTATTTTTTGACCAACCTAATATATAATTTGATAACGTAGATATCCGAATAGTTAAATAATATATTAATTGGCTTCAGATGTTTAATGCGTCTTGTTTTCTTTCATGTTGTTTCAACAAGAAATTTTTGTACAATTTTCCTTTTTCATTCAAAGAAGGATCAAATTTAGAAACAACAGCAGAAGAAATGAATGATACACTTATATCAAGTAACTGCATCGAGCGAAATAAAGGACGTAAGTTTTCGAATTTAAAGCAATGAAATTTTAGCTTTAAAAGGTTCAAGAGAAATACTAACAATATCTTTTGATGATGACGAGATCGAATGGAAGCCCAATAAAATTCATCAATATGAGAATAATAAATATTAAAAAAAATATTTTTTTTAATAATTTGATTAACCTCTTCCAGCCCAAATTATTATTTTTGAATGTTGATTTAAATTGCTAAGAAACAAGTGAGGATCAGGCTTTTTTTGCATTCTAATATATGTAGTGTCATCTATTAGACTCTTAAGAAACTATTACTATGTGTAAAATTTAAATTGTGTAAAAGAGATAACTGTAATTTAATTTTTCAAATATGTTGCCATATGGCAACAATGGACTGGAAAGGGCTAAATAATTTTATCTTATATATTAATAAATTTTTGAAAACGATTCTATACTTTGAATTTTAAATTGAAGATAATAATTATCTGGAATCAACCAAGTTAACAAATTCTATTACAGATCGTCTTTTATCGAAGATGTACTGTCGAGGAGATGATGTTGATTAATTTAAAAATGAAATGGTCAAATAAATTATTGTAAAATAAAGAAGTCGAAAACGAAACATGTACACTGTCAAAGAGTGTGGTGAAATAAAAAAGAGAAAATTGATATTCGTACACGAATGCAAAGATATAGAAACACTAATAGGAAGAAATCAAGGATTAAATAACTAATTGTTACAATCTTTTGTGTATGCGAAAGTCAGATAAAATTGAAGACAAGACTGTTTTTGTAAACGCAAATAATTTTAATGTATGAAGAAACTCTGTCAAAAGTTGCTTAAAATATCGAATTGGTGGAGAAATAAGTGACTATATGCCACTTATTCAAATTAAAACATACCCGTTTAGAACCATTTCATTTAACTTCTCTCCAAGCCACGTATTTAATTCTTAAAATAAAAAATATATATATAAAGCTGTTGAATAATCATTTAAAAATCAAATAATATATTGTGAAATATTCAAATGATGATCGTTCCTCTTAAACCAAAGCATAATGTATTCTGATTGAAATACAGGCTATAGGGTAATGGGGTGTGTATGGCATATTGGTTAATTTAAGATATTTTAATTTTTGCTGATATAAAAACATTATGTATGTCATATACAGGGTGTCCCACAGGGTATGCCTTAGCTAATTTTGATGTTAAATTGAAGTTTAGGGTGCGTAAAAAAACCGACAACTTTAAACTTGACAATTATTTTGCTTTTTTTCACATTGTATTTTTGTATTTTGGTTTTCACACATTGTATTTTTGTTTTTTAGTCACTCTAAATAAATTTATACATATCAATTTATTGTATTTGTTTTTTAGCATGTCTGAATACAGGAAAGCAATTATAAAGTTACATCTACAAAGAAAATCAGAGCGCCAAATTACTGAATCGCTAGGTGTACCAAAAATCCCAGTTCATGATATAATTTCCCGATTCAATGAAACTGGTATAAATGAGCGTAGACCTGGAAATGGACGACCCAGAACGGCGAGAATGAAAGCCAATGTGCGTAGCCTCAAGAGAAGAATCCAGCGAAACTCAAACAGCCGCAAGAACTCGACCAGAGAGATTGGCAAGGCATTGGGCATATCAGATGGATCAGTCTAGAATATCCTTCACAAAGACCTTGGTATGAAATCAAGAAAAAAGGCTAAGGGGCAGTTTTTGAACCAAAATGATAAACAAAAAAACCTGGATCGACGCAAAAGGTTAAAAAGAAGATTCGCGGCCGGAAGACATCGCTCAATCCTCTTCACCGATGAATAGTTGGTCAAGACGAACAAAGCTTCAACTCCCAAAACCATCGCGATTGGTCAGCTGAGCCCCTCCCATTGGAGCAGCGTATCATCTCCAGCAAGCAAAAGCCGAAGCAAATCATGGTTTGGGCCGGGATCGATTGGTCAAAGGGCAAGACACCTCTTGTGTTCATTGCCGAAGGTGTCAAAGTTGATGATCTGGTGTATCGAGAAATGTTGGAAGATAAAGTTCTTCCGTGGGCAAGAAAGGCGTTTGGAGACGAGCACTGGACATTCCAGCAAGATGACGCCTCGTCCCACAAGGCTGTGGAAACCCAGAAGTTGATCGAAGCAAATTGTCCAGACTTCATTTCTGTTGACATTAGCCCACAAAGAGCCAATGGTGAATGGCCTCTGTGTCGCCCAGATTTGAACGTGATGGACTACAATATTTGTAGTTGACTGGAGGAAAGAGCATGTTCAAAACTGGCTATAACAAGAGAAAAAGAATCACAAACACAAAAGTTCTTCAGTGACAAAAATACTTCCGATAAACAAATTCAAACTTTGGAATCCGTAAATAAAGAATCAACGGATAAATATAGTCAAACAACAAACACGATCATCACCGAAGCAAAATCCATATCCAAGGAAGTAGAAACTAATACGCCAACAATCAAAGATGACTTGTTCCATTAGGACTTGTACCATTACTGAAATTGATGTCGAAATCAGTTTCTTCATTTGGGCTGTAAATGTTTGTCTTTTTAAAACAATTATTTTCTTTACTTAGTTCGGGTTGTGTTTTTGTCTCTGTCTTTCAATGATGGTAAGTCATCATAGGGAGTAATCTTATCGTTTTTGATTGAATTTCTTCGCTGGCTTGTTCGTTTAACAAGTCGACTTCGTTTTGCAATTCTTTGATTTGTTCGATCACCTCGGCGATATTGTAGCGATTCTTCGCATTAGACAGTATGCTTTTTCTTTTGAAACTCTAAATCCATTTTTCAGTTCTGGTCCATTGAAATTCATCGAAATTCCATTGCCACAATTTATTACACATTTCTAGCCCATTCATCCCAGATATCTTGCAATTAATATTGTTGGGGTACTTCGAAATTTCTGATTTTTTTCCCATTTTGGGATCTTAAAAAGTTTTTTTCGATCATATTTTTACATAATCATTTATTGTCATCGAGAATGAGTAAGTGTGCAAAGTTTGAAGAAAATTGATTGAGTATAAGGCCTTCAAAAACTGGTTTCTAAATTCCATGGATATATATATATATATATATATATATATATATATCCATTATATTTATACATATATAGAAAGTAAGTTAATAAAAAGAATGGAAAATAAACTTAAATCATTAAACGTGATTAAACATGTCATAAATATAAGTAACATTATTAACATCAAAATGTATATTTAACACATTAAAGACGACTTGACCAACCGGTGGTTCAAGGTGCTGTTAAGTCTTAATTTTAATTAAAATGGCATACGAAGAAAAAATCGATAGTCATAGTCACTTCCACCCAGTGGACAAAAAATCTTAAGATTGTGATAAAAATATTACAGATAATAATAGCTATGATTAAAATTTATTAAAACAAGAAATTAAAGACAACGCTTATGAGAGTTAGAAAAACACTAAACAATGATGAGCTATATAATTGTATCATCTTGAGTTAACTTTCTTAGCTTTTTTCCTAGCAACGACATACGATTTAGTAACTAATAAAGCACCTTGTATTGCTTCTGTGGTTTTCTGGAAGGATCGGAAAATTCCAGCAAAAATTTATTGTTGTGATAAATAAATAAATTCGGATCTTGAAAACTGATTCTAATCTTTTACCGTTTTTCTCAGAAATTTCGAAGCATTTCCTAGTGCTGTTTGAGTTACAAGGTGAATGAATTTATAGTTTTCCTCAAAAACGGGGAATAACTAACCATTTTGTCATTAGTGTCCACAAACAGTTTGGATTGATTATAGGTGCTGATAAGTTTATTGTTGACTGCAATCGCATCGTCGTGAATCGCACTAATCATGTACAATATACGCTTGTCTGGCAACTTCATCACCATTACACACTTTTTGTTCTCCTGAGCAAATAGCTGTCTTCGTTTGAGCTTCTTAGCTTTGACTGGTGTCCAATTTCTGTTTTTTTCTCAAAGTTCCAACAATATTTGTTGCTTTATCGACCAATAAATCCGCCAGATTCACACTTATGTACCAGCTGTCGACACACATCGTTCGTTTCTGATCCAAAAGGCCATCCATTAACTTCATCACCACTGCATCGGCTACAGATCCAACTCTGTTCACATCTTTTCCAGTGTACAAATGTATTCCCCTTTGATACATAACTTGAAAAGTTTCAATCCCTAACAGTGACGCTTATTAGGAATATATTGCCTAATATTAAACGTCCTCTAAACGAAATCAACGATTCTTCAATACACATTTCCCTATTTGAGCAACTGTTATTGAAATGTCCAAACCATACCATAACTTGTGCAGTCTATCTCGTTTCAGATTCGTTTCATTGTCATTCTAATGTAGACGTTCCAGTAAGACTTCAAATCTGTCTTGTCATCCCTTTCTATAAATTTATTTTTCGACAAATATCCCACTTTGACTCCAAAAATTTTGTAGTTATGGAAACTTTCAAATAGACCCAAATTTAGGCATAATCCTAAAAACATCAATTTTTCTTGATTTGTTTCCTTCCAAGTTGCTTTCCTGGACAGCCCTTTTCTGTTGCTTCCTGCAGCAGCGTGCTCTGGATCAATTCTCGATGAATAACATGATATAATCAAAAAGAGTCTCAATACCATTCACATCATCGCTCCAACCAGAATCATGGTGCGTAAAAGGGAAATCGTTCATTATTTCTAAATCATTTATCCGCACTTCTTCGCCGGAATCTGAAGTGGAATCTTCGTTGCTTGTCTCATTTGAATCATCATTATTTTGCTATTTTTCCGATTCATCTTCACCCAGTACTTCAATATCAGTGGTAATCAGAAGCTTATCAAATATGCTCTCCAAATCATCAGCAGCAGACATTACATAAGAAAGAGACACTATACTGAAACAAAATCAAAATAATTCATTCAAAACTTACAATACAAGACGAAAAAGATTATCAAGCAACAAAATAATCTATTGTTCACATATTTTCTATAAAGCGAGAAGTGGACAAAGTTTCTTATGCAGTTATCAAGGTATGCTGAACTATTTACAGAAGCATTTCCAGAACTATTTATAGAAAATTCTTATGGAAATATTTATATTGCAATGTTCATCGATATTTTGTATGTAATTTTTGGCAAGGAAGAACCTGATTCACAAAAAGTAACATAATTAAATTATATATAAAAAGACTGCCCAAGTGACGCCTTGGACAAAAAAATTAACACAAAACAAAAATCTTTAAAAATACTTTCGTCCACTATATACGTTTATCACAATATTCTCCCGTTGGCAATGAGTTAACTAAAATTGTGTCCAGGCAAATTTTAGTCCGAACACCGAGTATATTTTTTGTTTGACTTATACCAAACTATAATAATTATCAATTGTGTATGATTTCACTATGGCATTCTTTTGATGTAAACTCGTTGTTGTTTAAAAGGTATTTGAGGAATGTTTTGAATTGTGTGTTGATATTGTACATGTTTTGTGTTTATTCGGATTGTGTCTCTCCTACACAGATGGATGATTGGTATTTTCTTTGATTCTTACTAATTAAAAATAATTTAATTTAATTTTAAAGTAAAAAGATTTATAATAATTTTTGAATGTATTATTTATTTTTTAATGTAATTTAAAATTTTAATATATTAATTTAATATGTTCTTTTTTAAAAAAAATGTTTAGATTTAATTTCAACCAATTAGATTCTTTATAATTAATAATTTTTATTAACAGATTTTCATTTATTGAAAATAATTAGTTTGAACTCAGAAATATATCGATCAAGAGAGATGTCAAATAGTGAATGCGCTTATGATATTAATTGAAAAATATTATTTATTTTTCCAAAAACGTTTTAACAAGATCATTGAAACAGTAAATGAAATATGGGTTCAACCGTGCATCATCAACACTACAGACTACTGGCAATATCAACAATGTGTTCTCAGACAAAGCGACAGTAGGTCTTATATTTACAAGATTTTGTCTCTGCAATTCTGACTAGACAAATGATCGATCATTGGTGAATTAATTTATTTATAAAATGACCATGGAAAAGCTACAGCAGTTGGAATGAGAAATTGTGTAACTCATGTTATTTCCATTTGTGCAAAGTGGATCAAGTCTCAGTTTTTATATGGAGCTTTCTAAGGAAAAGCGAAAAGTGTGTGCAAGGATTTTTGAGCTTTAAATGCAGTTTACGGTGTGAGATTTCGTGAAGCGTACTGTAAACTGAAGGAAATAAAACTATTCAATTGAGATAAAATCTATGAGTATGCTGTAGACGTTTCTAGATTAGCAAAGAAAGTTTATAATGTAGAAAATGCAGCATTTTTTGTCGGTTTACCAACAAAAATCACGTTTGAAATCGAAAGGAGAGGTGTTCAAAGTTTGCACGAAGTGGTCGAAATCAGTCACACGTACCAAAGCATTAGCAATAATGTAAATGAAATATCGATAGTGAGTCTAAATAATCACAAAGGACAGAACATATTAAGAGAACGCGATGGTAGATAAACTAGCAATGGTAATACAGTTGAACCCGCCTAATCCGCTTAGAAATGAAACGGGGTTTTTAAGAATTTGGTGGATTGAGCGGGGACTTGCAGAATGAGCGGGGTAGGCGGATTGAAAAAAACTGAAGAAATTAATTAACATTTATTGATTAAGACTTTTTCATAAAATAATTATCAAGTGTATTTGTCTGTTTTTCTAATTTTGATCTTTTTCGCACATATTCCAACAAAGAATAAGCATTTTTTAAAACGTTTTTATCAACACACTCCTCATTCTCTAAAACTTATTTAATTTCATAATTTGCTGTAAGTATTTTCTTGAAATCATCTTCAACAAGTTTCACCCCTTCTGGATAATAAATATTCATTGTTATCGGAGATTGTTTCCAACATTGAGAAATTGTCTGTCTTGTCAGTTTATCCCAGACAAAGTGTATTAACAGCACAACATCTTTTAAAGTAAGACTTCTGTATGCATCAAAAACGGAAATTCCTGAATTAATAAATGTCAGCACTTTGAGCATTTGCTGTTTTCTAAAAAAAACATTTAAATGATCTTATTACACCCAAGTCCAATGGCTGCAATAAGCCCATTGTGTTTGGAGGCAGAAAAGCTGTTTTAACATTTGACAAAGGAATCTGCGTGTGACTTGGACAGTTATCAACTAATAAAATAATTTTTCTATTTTGTTTTGTCATTTTTTGATTTAATTTTCTTATCCACGATTTATACAATGTAGAGGTCATCCATCCATTTCTCGAGGAACCGTATTCTATGTAATCTTGAAAATTGAAATAATTAAAAGAACTCGGTTTTATTGCTGTACCAATCATAAAAGGTGGAAGTTTCTCACCTGTTAAAGAAACACAAAATACCAAGGTTATTCTTGAAAGTAATTTTTTATTTCCTTTAATAGGAGCCTTTGAATTAGATTGGATGGCAACTGAACGATAGTAAAGCCCAGTTTCATCCATATTACAAATATCACTTGAATCGTAATTAGACATTAAAATTTTAATCGATTCTATTTCTTGAGAAAAATCATTAACTTTAACATTAGCCATCTCGCCTTGCACTTTTCTTGCTTTCATTCCTATTCTCCTCTTAGAATGCGACAGAGTACCGTTTGACATACTGTAATTCTCTATATTAAGCTCCGCTGCAAACAATTCTACCGGAGAGATAATTATTGCTTCAGTTATTGGATTGTTAATTGCTTCTTGATTATCACACCATAATTCTAAGGCTTTTTCTAAATCTGGATATGCTGGTTGTACAATTTTCTTTGTTCCGGCCCTCGTATTGGCCGCTGCAGCCAATATAGACTCTTCATTCTTCAAAATTTCACCAATTGTTCGAAGGCCTATATTCTTTTAAACTTCTCATCAAAATAACACTTCAATTCAGCGTGTGTTGTCTTCTTAAATTTCTTCTTATATTGAATCATTTCTTCTTTTTGATCAAAACTTAAATGAATTCCCATTTTAAAGGATAATATTAAAACAAATTTATTAAAAACTTAGTAAACAACTTTAAAATGACGAAATTAATTACGAAAGTGATGAATTCATCGAAACTCTTTATAAACTTGATAAAAATAATAATAAAAAATTTTAAAATTGTTTTTTTAAACGCAGATTAGGCGCGGGATTGGCAGATTGAGAAAATTTCATTAAAATATGAGTCCAATCCGCCAAAAATTCATAATTTGATGATTTTAACGCAAATTGGGCGGGGATTGCAGAATAGGCGGGGCGCGGATTAGGGGGCGGGGACAACTGTATCTAAAAAAGCTGCATAAGTCTGAAGACCAAAATGATCAAAAGGCGAAAGTGAGTCGCCTTAAAGATCCTCCCCCGCAATGAATTTTACTTGTTTTAAATACGACAAAAAAGGGCATCGCCAGATTTTATCATCACCAGAGGCTTCTCTAATGAATTAAAGGCGCTTCCTATGATACATTGTATGGTGAGTGCAATAGTGGCTTAATAGACATGGGGTTCTCTCGATTGGTTGAAAGAAGATGTAACGATGAAGGGCGTTCCATTCGAATGGATAATTACAGAGTTACACTTCCCAATGGTTCAGACGTGACGGCAGGATTGTGAGACATTGATTTTAGCTGTGAAGGGTGCAGAAAAAACATATAACTCAATTCTTATTTGTAATTTCTCTTATTAAATGCAACACGCAATAAGAATAAAATAATCATAAATAATAATATAAAATAAAAAATAGTCATAAATTAATCAAAATAACAAAATTTAAATTATCAAATTCAAATTTTTCTAATGTTAAAAACTTAATTGTAAATTCGTATAAATATTAGCGAAATAAATAAATATTAAATTAAAAGAACATTTTGACAAAAAATAAACAACAATTTATCTAAAAGTAAACGAAAAAAATGAAAAAAAATCTAAAGAAATTTAAATAAAGTTTAAATTATTTCAGAAATTAAATTAATGAAAATAAAAATATTTTAAATCACAAAAAATAAATATAATTTGTGAGGAATATTTGGTGTGTGGATGTTTTTGTGTAGTGTTTGCATGTTCAAATGTTGTATGTTGATTTGGGATTGTGCCTCTCCTACCCAGATGGATTATCAATATTTAATTTCTTATAATCTGAAACTAATTTATTCAAATTTAGATTTAATATTCAAATTTCTAATTTTTATTATTGCAACTTTTAAATAATTTTATTGATTTTATTTTTGTAATTTTTTAAATAATTAAAATCAAATTAATGTTTAAAAATGACTATAAAATTATTTTATTTCAGCCAATAAAATTGAAATTAAATATTTTTTAAATAAAATAATCTTATCAAGTATAGTTCAGATTATAATGGGAGATATTGAAAATTGATTGATGGATCTAAGTGAAAGCAATACTATTGATCATCATAAAATTGATAAGAAATGTGAATGTAATAAATGTCTGTCAAATGTGTGAGTTCTCTTAACATGGCGACAAACATTAAATTGATTTTAATTATTTAAAAGTTGCAATAATAAAAATTAAAAATTACATCAGATACATTAGACACCTTAATTCAATTCTATTTTTGTACACTTTATTATTATAATACAAAAAAGGAATTTACCCAATACAGTTTAGAATTCTTTCGCAACCCCGCTACAACTTCATATCCAATATTTGAAGATGACGTTAGATATACCTGTTAAGAGAACTCACACATTTGACAGAACATTTATTACATTCACATTTCTTATCATCTTTATGATGATCAAGCTGGCGTTTATGATTCCGTAGTTGAACCTGGTAAAGCATTGGGGGCGAAATGCTCTCAACTTATTCTCAAACTTTAAATGGGTTCGAAGTGCGCCTCTCTTTAATATTTTTGTTGGAGGTGTACATCGAATACAAGTGCCTAGTGGGCAATTTTTGGTAAGCAGAACTGGTGATGTGGGATGAACCAAACATCCGGTTAAGGTGCCTAACATCACGCTCATGAGAAACCACAAAAGGTGTTGGTTGATAAAGATTGCTTCTTTACATTCATTCAATACAGCTTCATTTTGTAATATGCTTGAATCAAAATATCGATATGTTATGATGTTTATTGTGTCAAAAGGAGTATCGAATTTCCTCCGAAAACTTTTTATTTTATTCATAATTGATAAACATGCGTCTGAAGGCATGGAACGAATGTTATACTGCCCCGATATGTTATGTAATCTGTATAGATTATATAATTTCGTTTCGAATTAGAGGAATAATAATTAATTATTAATTGATTGAAATTCAATCAAATCAAATTTAATTAAATCAATGAAATCAAATTTAATAATTTATTTGTTAAATAATTTATTTAATAAAATAAATAATAAATTAAATAATTTATTCATTCAATAATTAATTTATGCTTTATTTTATTTACTTTTTATTCATTTATGTAATAATTGATTTATTGATTCACTATTTTATTTATTCAATGAATTAAATTAATTATTATTAATTTATTAAATAAAGTAATTAAATAAATAATTAATCTTAAAGAATAAATTAATTATTAAATTAAATTAATAAAAAAATAAATAATTAATTAACATTTATTTAATTTAAATTTATTTATTCAATGAATCGAATTAATTAATTAATTAAAATAAATTAAATTAATTATTATTAATTTATTAAATAAAGTAATTAAATAAATAATTAATCTTAAAGAATATATAAATCTTCACAGATTGCATAATATGTGGGGGGGCAGTATAACAGTCGTTCCGGATGACGTTTGCTGATTGGCTTTGCCAATCGGCAAGTCTCGTCATACCCAGTTGAAAGTCAAAAATTGTTGACAAGAAAAGATTAATGGGAACCAATTCCCAATACCGATAACTAATTAGTGCCACATGGTGGCAAAGTTTTATACCTCGATTAACGCTCATATTGCGTTCCTGAAAATTGAGCGTTTACAGAAACAGCGTTAAAAGAAGTGCTATTTACACTAAAATATGCGGTTACGTTCCTAACCTCGGCTTGCAACAAAACTCTCGGTTGTGGAGTTTTCTCCAGTTCGATTTACAAGCTCTAAATATAATATCTTGGCTTTTTCTATTATGATGCCCTGGCTGAGTGGCATGTTTCTCTGTGTTTGATCATCAATCCAGAATGTTAATAATTTTTCCATTTCTTCTACTTGAGTATTTCTTGTGCGTGTTACTTTCTTGGCAGATAATGAAGTTGTTGTACAAATGGATTTCTTAATGTTATCGGAATTTTTAAGAATGGTTCTAATGGTTGATCCAGCCAACCCTAGGCTGGAAGACACTTCGGACTGCCGTTCACCGTTCTCAATTCGCCTAATAACATTCATTTTCATCTCCAACGTCAAGCTTTTTCTAGATTGTTTAGCAACATATGTCTGTGGTTCAGCAGTTCTTTTCTCGGCCATATTTTTATAAGCAATTGATTTTTTTACAAGCTTTTATTACGTTTCATTTGTTTGTTTGTTTGTTTGTCTGTATGGATCAAATCTTGCGATCGAAATTTCACCCACTTCCCGTTGTGCTGGTGACTTGAAATTTTCAGGAGTGATGTATTCTAGATGACAATACACTTTTCCTTGAAAATTTTTGAAAAAAATATTTTTTTTAATTTATTTTGCAAAAAAAACCACTTACGATTATCTACAAATTTATACACTGTATTACATAGCAATCTTTTTGTTTATTTTCATGAACAAAATTCAAACTCTACCAAATTACCAAATCATAATAATTATTATTATTACAAGCTTTTATTACGTTTCATTTGTTTGTCTGTCTGGATGCATCAAATCT
>MQRK01246343.1:0-12962 GCA_001938485.1 Girardia tigrina
TTTTATTTTTTAAAAAAAATTCTTTTTCAAAAATCGGGCAAAAGCCCATAAATTTAATGGCCAACTGACGTTAATGGGAGACCAATGCCCATTAACGTCAAATTAATTCCTAACATCAGGGGATTAATTTTCCCCAGAAATAATTGATTTTCATTTCTGCCCTTAACGGGCTAATTAAAACAATGTCTATCCTCCCTATTGGAGGATAGACTCATAGGCCAGTTGGCCTTAAGAATTTTTCATTTTTTAATTTTTTTTTTTAGAATCAAGTAAGAAGAATATGCCCGACTCCGGGAATGTCCAGAGGAATGGAACACCGATTATGCTCCATTCCCGAGGACACCCCAGGAGTGGGTAAAGCATCTTTTTATTTATTGTTATTTTTTTTAATTATTTTTTATCATAAAAAAATATGCCCGACTCCGGGAATATCCGGAGGAATGGAACATCGATTATGCTCCATCCCCGAGGATACCCCAGGAGTGGGTAAAACATCCTTTTCTTTTCTTAAAAAAAATAATAATTTTTTTAGAACTTTCAGGATCAGAATTTGGATGCATTCTCAATTTTTTTGATTCGAAATGGAATTAATTTACTTAACCCAAAGTACGTTAAAAATTTTTCTTTTATTATTTTTTTTTAACCAAATCATTCCCCAACACAATATCTACAAGAATAATTTTATTAAAACTTAATATCAAAACTTTATATCAAAGTATCATTTTTGATGTTTCCGGGTAACCTGTAGTATTGAGCTTTAATATTTCGAAAACATGATTTATTTGGCTCATTATACTACTCATAAAGTTTTGTCCTCTATCTGTTAGAATCTTTTTTGGTGGTCATTATTTAAATATAATGCGTTCCACAAATATTGGTGCAAGTGTCTCAACTTTTTGATCTGGCATTGCAAAAACTTCAGTTAATTTCGAGAAATGATCTATGAAAACTAAAATATATTTGTTGCCATTTACTGTTTCTGGCAATGATCCAACAATATCAACTGCACACAATTCAAATGAAGCTGCTGGTACGGGTATTGTATTATGTAATAGTGAATAAAAAAATAATCTGGTTTTATAAATTTTATTTTTAAACAATAAACGGAAGGATGTTCAAAGAAGTAAAACGAAACGATCAATGTTTCGGTAATAAAAGGAAATGTGAGTATGGTGGGAGATATCAAACGACGTAAGCAGTTGTTTAACTAGTAAAATAGTAGTTCTTACTAGTGACGTGAATTAGAAAGGAGGCTATCGAATATAAAGTGGAGATGTTGTTAAAAGCTTTCCTTTGTATAATGTAACAACTGTACAACAACTGTTGAGTATAATATTCTGATTTTATTGTTGAAACTTCGTTTGATGTGATTAGATTGTTTTCGGAGTTTTCTAACGGATGTTGAATTCCAATTCTGGAAGAAGGTAGATTGTTAGATTTCCTTTGTTTTTTTTCTTAGCGATAAATAGTTATCTCTTCTAAATTCTAATTTCTTCTTTTTTGATTTTTTTAGCGATTTTTTTTAAAATTAATCTGTTATCTTAAACTGTCGGATTCCTCAATCTCGACCCCGTAAATGGGTTTATTTTGAAAACTTCCATTATTTTGAGGGTGAGTTCTGGCTATATGACCATATTGTTTGCTGCTGTGACATTGACCATCACCATTTTGATTTACTCCAGCTCTATCCCTATTACTATTAAATCCTCTATTTTAATTATTTTTGCCTCTATCTCCATTATTATTTCTATTTCCATTATTTCTATTATTATTTCCATTATATCCATTATTATTATTATTATTTCCATTATAGCTATTATTATTTCTATTATTATTATTTCTATTATATCCATTATTATTTCTGTTATTTCCATTATAACTATTATTATTTAATTTTATTTAATTTAACTCAACACGTCGGGCTTTTTGTATTACTGCATCAAAATCTTTATAGTCCGCCAATACTAACGCATCTCTAATATATCCGTGAATACCATTCAAAAATTGATCAGTTATAATTAATCCAACTTTGGTATCTTTTCCAAATGCCTTTTCGTCTAATTCTTTTAATGCGGAATAATATTTTGTATTATTTTCATTTTGCCTCTGCTTTCTGTTCCTAAAATTATGCGCGTAAATCTTACCCAACTCAACATCAATAACTATAATGAGTCTCAACTTTTCAATAATTTTATCAATAGTTACCAGTTGCTCTAATGCAATAAAGGCTTGTCGGGTATATCCTTTTTAAATAAAGAGGCAAACTACATGTCATCTCAGTTTCTCCCCAACTACTTGCATTCGCATAACTTTTATAATCCTTAAAATATCTATCGAACTCTTCAGGCTTTCCTGAAAATGGTTCTAACGGTAGAAAATCTAAGGATTTTAATTGAGATTTTTTATTTATTTACTTTTTATTTTATTTACTTTATTTTCGTGATCAGACATACTTCTTGTTACAATTGTGCGTATATTCGCTATTTTAATTATTTATTTTATGTAGATTTCTCAATATGTTTACTATATGCGCTGCTTGTGCTCTTCAAAAAAATTTCAATTTGTAAACTGAGAAATATTACTAAAAATTACTGATTTAAACTGTAAATTCACTATATGCTTTGCGTGTACTGTGAATACTCTGAGGCTTTAAACTTATATGATCGCGCTGATACTCCAACAACCGTGGTTTTCAGATTTATCCGATTATTCAATATTTTCAAAATCGAGCCCCACATTGGGTACCAAAATTGTTGGCGTATTAGGGTGATCGAATTCAAAAAAATGAAAATCAAAAATTAAGAAATTGTTTTATAAATATTTATTGTTTTATTACAATATCTACAAGAATAATTTTATTAAAACTTAATCTTATGTTCAGAATTTATAAGTTTGGTAGAATGGGGAAATGAAATTTCACTTGCCCCGAATAATTTTAATTATATAAAAATATATTTAATAAAACATATACAATGATATGTTATAATCAGTCCGTACTATTAATCGTATTTTAGACAATTTACACAAATAGATATAATCTTCTTTTGCACTGAATTTGGTTCAACTTGATGATCACTCTTATATAATAAATTCTCTCCTTGGGTAGTATATTAATGATCGCAAATATTTCTTCTGATAAAATTCTTGAAATTCCTTTTTTTTCCTTTTGCAAATGTCAAATTTAATTGATAATTAAAATTTTTCATCTAACTTCTGTTTTTAATTCTTTTTTTTATATTAATAATTATGTTTTCTATTGTTTTAATTTACTTTTGAAATATCTGCGGGAAGCGTCATTCTTGTGTTGAATATAAATAATAAAAGTATTTAAAAATAAATTTTTGTTTTAATTAATAGATATAATAAGAAATTATTTATCTATTTATCATATTAAATATAAATTATATATAAATAATAGAATTAAAATTTAATAAAAAGATAAACATAATAAATAAAATAAAAGAATGTCTATGACGGAAAGGAAAGCATTATATTTTAAAAGGTAAATAAAAATAAATTATATTTAAAAGAAAACAATAAAAGAACAAGATTTTAAAGAAAGGTCGCCTTAATTATAATTTCAAGAACGAGTTTAGAAGTTCAAAGAAGAAGAATTTTGTTGATCGAAATAAAGAATTTGAGAGTCTGCATAAATTATCTCACGCAGAGATAATTTAATCCAAGAAAATTGTAAAAAAGCTCGCAATTGACTTGATAGAAAAACAATCAATCATCAAGTCAGAACTCATTGTCAAAACTCATTATCGAGAATTGGAATTCGAAGTACGACCATAAAAAGGAAAATATATAATTTATATCATGCTTAATATATTCCTATATGTAGTCACTTTGATCCATAATTAAAAATAATCTAAATAACGCCTTTTAACAAATGTTTATGTTTATTAAATTCTATTTATTTAAACAAATATATTTAATTTTAATTATTGCATTTTAATGCATTTTTAAAATTAAAGTATATTTGTTTGATATTAAGATTTAGGCATTAGGATTATTCCTACATGCCTCCCATCCAAGTTCGACTAAAGCCGGTTTGGTTTTGTCGATTGATATGGTTTCCTCTGTGCCTTGTTTGTAGATAGTAATAACTTTACCGTCTTTCAGTGACGAAGAACTTGAAAATGGCCCTCGTATATTGGCTGTAAGGGACTTCTCAGTTCTTTCATTATCCACACATGTTTGCAGTTAGAAAGGTCTTTGTGTAAGAAACTCTTTTTGTCGCCGTGATTCCGAAATTCGTGGCAGAAATCTGGAACATCTACAATAGAGTGATTAGAACTAGAAATGATCACATTGCCTGGTAGTCTTGTGGAGGTACCGAATAGTATCTGCGATGGTGAAAGGCCAGAGTCGTTGATTCTGTTTATGAGTCCCAATAGAACGAGGGGTAGCGTCTGTATCCATTCTTTGTCCGCAATTGTTGAACCGGATCGAAAAGCTTCTTTGAGTGTCCGGTGTAGTCGTTCTATCTTACCGTTGCTTTTTGGGTGATATGAAGTGGTGTGGTGAGGTTCAATGCCATATCGGTTGCACAGGTTTCAGAAATCTGTTGATATGAACTGTCTCTCGTTGTTACTGATAATTTTCTCTGGTGTGCCGAAACGGGATATCCATTCTTTTTCTATAATATTAGTAACTTCTTTTGCTCCGATATCCCGCATCGGGAAGACTTCCACCCAACCAGTGTCGCGGCCGATCATGGTGAAGAGGAACTTCTTTCCTCTGATTTATTTGAGTGGTCCAAGTAGGTCGATGTGAACCACTCTGAGTTTTCCTCTATTCATGATAATGCCGTGTAGGGATTTGATGTGTCTTGTGATTTTATTTGCCTGGCAATTTTGACAATTTCGGACCCATTTTCGAATTTCACTTTTCATGTTAGGCCACACATAACGTTTGGTCAAAAGTTTGATTGTGGTGTTTGCTCATCCATGGCATAAGTTGTGGAGTCTGGAAAATTCGGCATATCTGTGGCATTCTGGTAGAAGGATTCTTGGAATTTTTGTTGACTTATCTACCAGTAGGCCGTCTTTGTTTCGGTCGATAATCAGTGAAGAGTGAGGGATGTTTTGGATAGATGGTTCTTTCTTTTGATCTTCAATTAGCTCTTTGAGGGTGATGTGGGATAATTCCTCGGTGTGCTCTTCTTCCTGATGTCGGGATAGGAAATCGGCTACTACGTTCTCTGAGCCTATGATGTAGTTTATTTCCATATTGAAATGAGAGAGGAATTGGATCCATCGCCATTGTCGATTTGATGGGTTCTTCATTGTTTAGAGATATGTAGAGGCTTATGATCTGTTTGCACTGTGAATTTGTCGTTCTCGAGGTAATGCTTGAAATGTTTGACCGCAAGGACTATAGACAGAAATTCACGGTCGAATGTAGCATATTTTCTTTCTGTTGTGGTGGGTTTCCTAGAAAAAAACTGTTGGGGATTGTAAATAAAAAACAATTTATTTTATTTTATTTTTTATTTTTTTAATGTTGGTTATCTTATTTTTATTTTATTTTGTCTATTTTAATTGTAAATAAAAACAATTTAATTTGTGTCTATTTTAAGTAATACGAAGCTGTTATTTAATCAAATATTTATCATTTATGCCTGTTATTTATAATTTTATTGGGTTGTGAATTTTCAAATTTTATTATTTATGTTTTTGTTATTTATATTTGTTATTTATAATTCTATTTAAAATAAAATTAAAGTTTATATATATGTTATTTATTTATTTTAATAAAATCAAACTTATTATATTTCGTTACGCATAGTGCGTCCCGTGCGGTGGCCGTACATTTTTCGCGATGACCACGCGTTCTTATTTTACAACGCGTTCTTATTCTTATTCTTGTGCCAGATTTGCAATAGGCCACGCATTTTAACTTTGAAACAGTCTACGCGTCTCTTTTTCATATTTAAATGCAACATTATACATTATAACGAGCTTAATTTAATTTCTTTCAGTTGATCATAATTAAGAAGTCCTTGAATTTTATTCCGTGTTGAATTCAAATTCGCGTCGAGAAAAGATTTATCTATTTTTCCAACGTTCTAAATTGTTATTGACTTCGATTTAATTGGCATTATTCAGCGTTGAATTCTATTCCGCGTCGAGAAAATTGTTATTCCTTACATTTGGAAATAGTTATAAATTGGAATTGATTTAATTGGGAGCCATTCTTGGATTCGCTTGCTGTGACCAAATTGCCCCTGATGAGGCGACTGATATACGATTTTATTATCGGTGAGGATTTACACTTGCAACTGATTATACTATTTCACTTAAAATAAAATATTTTAATTTTTATAAACTTGTAATTAATTACTAGTATATTAAAATAATAATCGTTATCTACTAAACTGAAAAGACTCTTTGAAACGCAGTTTTCGAAGTGTTCTAACTATTACACGACACAAAGGATATTTTTAATTATTTTATTATTTAATCCAACCTTTGTAAAAATATTTGTTATATAATTGTCAATAAAGTTTTTATAAAAATTTTGTCTTGCATTATTGATATTCGATAACTGATAATTATTAAATCTTTAATTGTCAATTGATTTAACTGAGAGAAGGAATTGATAAATAAGAGCTTAACAAAGTAAAGGTTTCTAAACCTTTTGTTAATTCACGGTCGGGTGAAAGCAAACGAATCCTCCTTTACCCGGTGATTTGACAAAACATATTGATTTCATATAACCTTCTTTATCTTCTTGGTTGAGGCTGCTGCCTACTGCTGTTTCTGATGCGGCTGTACATAATATGAATGGGGAACTGTCATCTGATAGACCCATTGTTTTTATATTTTTGAGTTTTGATTTTGCTTCTTGAAAGGTCGCTCATGTTTCACCTCCCAGTTGAATTTGGTTCCACGTTTGTTGCTCTGTGTGACCAGGTCGTGAAGAGGGGCTAATGTCTCTGATAGTCTTGGAATTAGACATTGGTAGAAGGTGATTGCTCCGATGAACCTTCGTAGCATTTTGGTGGATCTCGGTGACTCTATTGCATCAATATTACACAAGCTCCTCTGTGTTGGTTTGACGCCGAGTTTCGAAATGTGGAAACCTAAAAAAATCAACGTTTGATTTGTTCCAGTTGCATTTGCTGGAGTTGATTTTTAGTTTGGCGGACTTCAATCTGTTCAGGATATCTTGTACATGATGCTTGTGTTCTGTTTCGTCCTTTAAAAATATAATAATATAATCGATGTACGCCAAGGCGTATGCTTCGTGTCACGACCCTTTTGTTCATAACGGTTTTAAGTGCTCAGAGCCCCCAGTGGCTATTAGGGGTCAGCCACAACCCAATCTCAACTTATACTATTTTACAAACCGCTTTAATACTTATTTAATTACTAAATTCATTTGTGGGTCGGACGCCTCCTCTCGCTCGACATCTGCCTGGCAGTGCCGAGTCTGAAGGGCCATTGGGTTCTGATAAAGATGGGATGGACTATGGGCCCCCTACCTAGCGGAGTGTCGCTCGGGGATGATTTATACTCTATCTCCGTGTGGCATGAGACTTACGGTACTGTGGTGTATAATATAAAACTCGTTACACTGTGGGGTGTCTATATTTCGGAAACTTGAGGCAATGTTATGTCTACCTGTAAACTTGCTGCACTGTCATGCATCCCTGTCTTAGAAACTTAAGGCAATGTATTCTGTTGTGTAGGATTAGACTTGCGGCATTATTATGTCGTTCGGTAATTTGTAGTAATGTTTCACCCTCGAGGATTTCACCTGTCAGAATGTTAATATGTCTTTGTTGCTGCTTAGCATCACTATATCCCAGTATATCGACAATCAACTCTTAGAAAATCAGAATTTTAATTCTTAATAGGTACAATTAAACTAAGATTTACCGTGACATTATTGAAAATAAAATTATCGAAATAACGTATTTTAGCGGGGTATTTATATTTCTCCCTTATTTTCAATTTATCAAGAATTCGTATTAACACCGTTTAAAAAATATGAATAAACTAATTTCAATTATTTTGTTCACTTCAATTCATCAATTATACGGAAAACACAGTTTGCAAAATTCTATTTGTAAATCCAAATTTTTTTTAATAAAATTCATCGTATACGAGTTTCATAAAACTTTTAGATTAAAATATAATTCACTCGATAAATTCAATAATTCCTTATTCTCAAATTCGGAAACAAGTGAAATTTGCTTAATCGATAAAATCCATAATTTCCTTATTTGTAAAATAAAACTATAACGTTAACTTATTCAATGGTTTTCCATTAGTATTAACACAAGAAAGAGATTTTTTTTATTATCATTTCACCTGATTCCCTCGTCTTGAACCTTATTGAAATCTTGATAAAATTCTAACAGTGTTCCTAGCGTGTTGTGGCTTATCGATTTTTCTCCATCGGCTTTGTACTGTTATGTTATTCACGTTTATTTAAAAAAAAATTATCTATATTGTAAGATTATAGCAGTATTACAAACTCATCTTATGCCGCGTCATTATTCATGAACTAGTAATTTGAAACAATAAAACTCGAGTAATTAACTGAAATTAAATAACTCGATCACCTTTGGTAAAATCTGTAAACGGATGAATTCTTATTGGCTACTTTAATTCAAACTCATATAATCAAATAAGGATTTACGAAAATCAACACCCGATTAAATTTAAAGTCTGATGAATTTCACCAAAAGCAATCTTAATAAAGCTTACAAGAATTCTTTTTACAAAACCTCCGGTAGAATTTTCAGTGAATTTGGCAAAAAATATTTAATAAAATTGTCAAGAAAACTTCTACTAAAATCTCAGCAAAATTTTCACCAGAATACTTTATAAAAATTTATTTTACTGCAGCAAATAAACCTTAAGTTTATGTTGATAACTTAATTGTATGGAATTCTTAATCGTATTCGCTCCGGTTTCACGTGGAACAACCGCACGGTCCTTATACTCTTAGGATTACAAGTAATAATACTAACAAGCAGAATTATCAAAAAATTAAAATATTTATAAAGATAACGAAATTACGGAATTTAATCTTTTAAATTATTTGTAATAATTACTCGGTATTTTCCCATAATATTCGTAAATTGATATAATTCTATCTTTCTCATAATTAACAAAGTTAAACACTATTCTCGTTTATCAGATAGATCCTCAGTACATAGTTCGGTAAGTCCGTAACCTAATCAGCATAATGGATAACTAGTAATCGGGTATAATTAATAACTAATAATCAATCCTAATTAACAACTAATAACCAAGTATAATTAACAATTAATAACCAAGTATAACTAATAACGCTATGAAATAAACATCACGTTCCTTACTATGTTAATTACTTATATAAAAATAATAACAAAACAGTGACTAAAATCGTAAGTTAAAGTATATTTAGAAGGAGAAATTTTGTCCTAGACACTCGGTCGTCCGACACGGGCGAGCTCGCGGCTCTGCGTCTTCGAGAAATGACCTGTCGCGAATATCCCGGAGAAATGACTCGAGGGGCATTGAAGCCACATCTACGATAATCGGGTCTGCATAATTCCCGACGTTCTTCCATCGTGCGTTAGAGCGCAATTTTCTCGGGGTATAGTCGAAGGCAACGACGGCGGGGCGACGGATTACCTTACTCAGAAATTAAGTATCTACCATTCATAAACTTTCTAAATAACTATAATAAACACGAAAGTAAAACGAAATGTGAAACTGTAAAAATATTATTTAATATGCTTATTAAAAACTAATAATCCACAACCAAACATAATAAATTAAAATTTACAATCAAATTCGTAAGTTGGGAGCCGGTCGAATGTCTCGGTCGTTTGGTACTCTTCCTCGTCGGCGCGTCACTCGGATGAAGCGTTATCGTAAACCGTCGGGTTATTGTTATTTACGACGATCGGCATTGACTTCATCCTATAAACAGGACGTCGTCCGAACATCATTTTGGTTGACCGAGTAGTTTCGGCATTGCCGACATCCTATAAACAGGATGCCGTGCGAAGCCAAACCGGACGCTCCTCGACAGCGTTTTGATAATTGAAATATAAATAATAGAAACCCAGTCTATTATTTCAGTCTATAATAAACACAAAAAAATATACCTTACTTTCGATACGGAACAATTACGAATTGAAAGTTTAATTACGAATTGAAAAATAATTACGAATTGAAAGTTTATCAATATTCCTTATTTTCGAGACAGACCAATTACGAATTGAAAGGTAATTTTCAAAGGGTTTTCTATGTTTGTTTAGGCCATTGATATATTTAATCGATTATTTATCTAATTAATTTTAATGTTGATTTATTAAAAAGGTTTTTATGATTTATTTCGATCACTTATTTGTTTAATTTTGACGATGATTTTTATTTTTCTTTATTAATTTTATTGCACAAATAAATTTTAATTGTTTGATTACTTTATTAATTCTCAGTTTGTTGAATCCTTTGTTAATCACTTTCCCGACTTTCGTTTGAGTAAGTATTTAGTAAGGCAATAATGAGGGAGGGGGTTTTAGAGATCGGAAAGAGTAAAGAGAAGTGGCAGGAGGATAATATCGAAAGGAGGATAGCACTGTGAGAGAGGAAGGGTCCTGTGTATATAATATAAATAATTTTGATTAGAATTTGATTGATTTTAATTAAGAAATTCTCCTTTGATTTTTTACTTTATCTTGTCTTTATTGATATTTTAAAGATAATTTAGTAAAGATAAATTTTTCCTTAATTGTTACTTATACTTTATTTTGCCTTTATTGATATTTTAGCAATGATAATTTGAATAATAACTTTCAAAGGTTTCAAAAAATGGAGAATAATTTATATTTTGTAGAGATTTCGTTTTATTTGAATAAAGTAATAAGTTATTGATTATGATTTAAGAGAAACTTCGTGGCTTATTTTCATTTCAGAATTCGATTTCATTTTTTTTGTTTTGTTTCTATAACGATCAAATATCGTGAGCAACATCGCCAAATTATAAATTCAACATGCGAAGTATTCCATCATGTTCAAAAACTTCTGTGACGAACTTTTCATGTATAATAAAATAAAAAAAAATAAGATAATATAATTGGTTATCTACTCTTGGATTTGGATTTTTAATATTGAATTTTCAATAAAGTATTTATTCTGATATTAAACTAAAGCAACGTATAGATATGTTATGAAAAAATCCTCTTTAAATTCATTTGTAGTATAACACCATTACATCCAGCAGTTGATACTGTGTAAATATCTTTTGAAAAGTAAGGGTAGCAGGTCTGTCACTCTGATTTAAACTTCATACAATAAATACATACTCCACGCAAAGATAAATATATTCAACCCTCAAAGTTAATGAATTATGATTTCTTAAGTGTTTGAATGAGCCTGAGATGTGGATTATTCTTTAAACAAAATAGTGTGGGCTTACAGGAAATCATCAATATTCTCGATCATAATCTGTTAGTCTTAGTCGTTAAAGTATAAGCTTAAGGAGCCTTAGGAGAGGTGTACACCTTTCTCTTCCTAATTATGTTCTATGTGCTTGAAATATTTCGAAGACTGGAACAAATTTGAAACAAAAGAATTTGCAGGGAAAATTGACAACGAGGGTTGTTACACACCACAAATATTTTGACCTACGAACCGAATTGTTTTACGTTGAACAAGAAAGGGTGTCTAAACTTGCAAGTCACAACTATAAATAAATTAAAGAGGTGAAGGGTCCTATGTACCAGTATCGAAAAGCGAATCAAGCCTATTACATGATAATAAAGTAACATAAATAAAGTTAATATCGTTGTAAAAGTGAATCTCAACAAAAATCTCTGGTTTCAGTTTTAACAGTAACTTGTGATCCCTTTCATCTTACTCATTATCAAATTTACGTGTTATATTGAATCTCAAGGCTTCTATCGCTACTTAATTAAACATTGTATTCATCTTAAGTAACAAATCAAATGACAAATGAATCTATTTAAAATCAATAAGAAGTTGTAAGTAGTTTTCTTTTAATTGATTAATTTTCGTAAAAATTGATTTGCCTTGACAATCCGAAATTAACGTAACACCACTATTTATTTTCTATGAGACCTCAATATTGAATAACTAATCTAATAAACAACCTATGATGAATTTGACTTTAGTTAAAATCTTTTTTGGAGAGAGGAACCTTGGGAGGGTGATGCCGACCGGCTGCAGCATGCAAGGGGCACCCTGACCGATCGTCATTTTTCTTCTTGAGGCTCTCTTCGTTTCCTGTAACTTCGAGTATTATTGCGTCGATATGGTTGTAGCCGTAATGTAGAATTATTATCATCCCCTCTAGAAGCTCAGTCACCAGCCGGGACATCCTCGTTACTGGTTAAGAACCCGAAGGCACTCTAATGTCTGCACAATTCGTTGATGTAGACAAAGGAGTCGCGTCTATTCCCCGTTGAGATGCAATTAGCTTAGTTTGAGAGAGTTGCCGTTGAACTCTAACGGAAAACGGATGGGGGCTCAGAGTCGTCATCAATGTTGTTTTGAGGGGGGAGCACGACATTATGTTGAAATTGGTTTGTTGAATTTTGTATATTGAGTTTAGTATTTGGAAATGTGTTTCTCCCACCCAGATGGAAAATTGATATTTTAGATGTTCACGATAGATAATTATTCGCGTATAATTTACATTTTAAAGTACAGCATAAGATATTTAAAAACATTAAAAATATTAAATCGTTTCAAATTTTCATATTAAAAATTAAATAAAATAAATAGTTTTAATTAAGTTTTGAATTAAATAAAAGTTCTTTCTTTACATAAAATCATTTTTAAATAAAATTAATATGTAAATAAAATTAACATTAGGTGTACAATTATGAAATGCGGATTTCAGAAAACGGATTGTGCACAATGCAAAAAGTAGGTCAATGGTTAGGCAATGATGTCATAATATTGAGTAATTATGTAGTGTCTCATACG
>MQRK01246343.1:15914-25995 GCA_001938485.1 Girardia tigrina
GAATCGGGATGGTCTGAACCTTGAATCTCTTTTAATTCAATTTCTGCTTGTTGGAATAGTTGCGCCTTTCGTTTTCTTTGCTCGCGCCTTTTCTTTGTTCGGCTCATTTTGCTGGTCATTGATACCATCATATTTTCCTTTGTGATAGACGCATGAATTGTAGAAGATGAAGCAAGGTTTAGATCTTTCGCATCCATGGGTTCTTTTGCTGCAATTCTAGAAGCAGTCTCCAAGATCATCACAGGATCTTCTTGGGAAATTTTCTTTATTATCTTTTTGTGGTACTTCAACATATTTTGTTGAATCCTCGACTCGGTAATTTCAGCTTGTAAGGCCTTTATTTTTTGTTGCGATAACAGATATTTGTCCACCATCGGTTTGTGTACAGATAAAGGAACGGAAATTCTTCTGTATTCATCGAGCTCTGTTGTTTTTTCGGACAACTCTTTTGTAATTCTGTCGATTTCTTCTCTCCTTTTCTGAAGCTCACGAAGCAACCATCTATCTTCTTTTTCATAAATCGGTCGATTCATTACTAAATGAGGATGAGAAGTGGATTCATTGATGTAATAAAACAAAAAAAAATAGTTGATGGAGATAAGTAAAGACAAATCCTCAGTTTAACGATAACGTCTTTTCACAACCAGATCCTCGACAGGCCCGGCAGGCACTAAAAGCACCCGCCGTTTCTTATTGACAGGTTGGTAGCTTTCAAATATCCTCGAGAAATATTTACTGCCTGATCGTCAACAGTCTCGGCAGGCACTATCAGCACCTGCCGTTACCCATCGACGGATCGGCAACCATGAGGACATCTCCAAACCTCCATCAACAAAAAAAATAAAAGGTAAAAATTTACAAAGTCAAATTCTTTTTTTTTAAATATATTTGATGAATAAAAAATTCTGGTAGAGTGTACAATTCAGACGAATTTATACCAATCTTTCGTCAAACTTTAAAACTCACAGAACCAGCAAGCAGACAATTCTCACAGTCAACCTTCAATCATCCATCACTAAGTCAACAGTCCTCAGATAGAAACAACCCAGAGATGGCGAAAATTCCGATCAAGCCCACATCAACAAATCAGGCCATCAAATTCTCACAAGAAAATATTCAAATCGACAGGATCCAAGGGTCAAAACCAATTAAAAGTTTCTATTTTTTAATTAATTAATTATAAATTATAATATTTTTTGTTTTTTTTTGATTTAGGGAGTTTTTCCTTCGCCTGTCTCGGTGCCGGTGCAATGAATAGGCCCGAGGCTGACGGGAAGGAAAAACTCACTGGTCCCAACAAATTGTCACGACCCTTTTGTTTAAAACATTTTTGCAGACTCTGAGCCCCCAGTGACTATTAAGGGTTAGCCACAACCCGATTCTAGCTTAGAATATCTATAGGCTAATTCTTAATATTCGTTTAAACATTAGATTCATTTATGGGTCGGACGTCTCTCCTCGCTCATCATCTGTCTAACAGTGAAGAGTCCGGAGGACCTTCGGGTTCAACTAAAGACAGGATGGGCGATGGGCCCCCAACCTAGCGGAGCGTCGCTCGGGGATGATTTTACTCCAGATTGATTTCTAAACCTTAGTGTTATGTACGACGTGTAGTGGGAACTTACGGCATTGTTGTGTATGTTTATAACTTGTTGCCTTTGTTTATTTACGATGACTTACGGCACTGGATGTGTCTTGTCTAAATTTGTATTGATCCATTACACCGCCTCTGGTTATCTGAAAACGCTTCTTAACTACGTGATTTTAACAATGTATTATTCAACTAGCAGAATGTGGGAGCGTGATTCAGACGTCAACAGCAGTTCTACCTTTATTTTTTAAACGGATTCTCAAAATTTATTTAGAACACTTTTAGTCGTCACTCGACTATTTCGAGCAAAACTTTTCCTAAATTTCAAAGTAATAAAATTAAACTCGTATTCTATTTCGTCATTAATATTATTCTACTATGATCGGTAATATAACCTCATCGTATTAAGTGCGATAATTCGTAAAGAATCTAAAACGATAGTTCCTAAATAAATTTATCATCTTTAAAATAGTAATCGATTTCCACAAAAAATCAAATTATTCCTACTCCAATATTAACGGACTTATCAAATGCTGATAGATTTCAGATTTTGTCATTTAAATCTATTAACTAATTTTCCTAACTTAAGTCGCAAATCTCAAATTCATAAAATTCTAAACTATAATTTCGATTTTATCCTGTAAATTTTGGTTCAAAATCATCTTAAGGTCATTTAAAATTTAATAACGGAATAATAATTCAGATAAAATTCGTCGTTAAAATTATATTAAAATTCATTAAAATTCAATAACGAAATAGTAGTCACAAAAATCAATTTATTATACCCGATAAAAATTTTGTTTAAATACACTAACGGAGTGTTTCCGTTCTATTATTAAATCCAAATAAATGGTTAAAGTCGTAATAAATCGAAACGGGTTTACGTCCGTTCCGCCCCGCAACCTCGCACTTGCGGGCCTAATATATTAACCCACGTCTCGACGTGGTGGTCGCTGGCGAACGTAGCGACGTCGATAATGAGGAGCGGCCGTTCCTCGACCTCTTCAAGCGACGGATCCCAATTTCCCTCCGACGCTATTTCACGGGACATCGGTAGTTTCGAGGCGGAGGCGACGACGACGATAGTCCCACCTTAACTTAGGGGACGAATGCAAGGACGATTATCCGTTGGGTAAATATTCAGAATTTAACGATAAAATAAAGTAAAAAATAAAAACTAAAAACAAGATCAATAAATAAGATATATTCATTCATAGTAAATGTATCAGAGTAAAAAATAAAATTACATTTTGATAGTTACTTGGTCCCCGAAAGAATGTATCTTAATTTTCGTCGTTGGTTCGGTCGTAGGTTTTGTTTCTCGTGTGTTTTCTTTTTTGTGATTTTAGTGGGTAACTTTTATGTTTTTGACTATTCTTTTTATACTTGTAGGATGACACACCGGCTCCAGATTTCACCAATGGTCGGGGTGGTCTGACCTCTCCGAGTTCCCGATTGGATGGCCAAATATGTAGGTCGTTTGAATTTTTGAAAATTTTGATATTTTCGTTTTTTATTATAGGATTTGCTGTCTGTGTGCCGACCTACATCGGCATGTGATGTGCCAGCATGCGGTCAATTGAGGATATTGATACTATTTTTAGCTCCGAGGGTAAGTTTTTTTTTATTAGTCTTTGTACTTTAATTAATATTTTGTGTTCTTTTACAGGGGTACATCTCTGCTGGGGAAGACTGCAACGACTCGCGACCGAGCTCAATCTCTGGGCCATGTCAAGACCTTCCGCTGAAGGGTCGACTGGCCCTGAAGGTCCATCTGGTTGCTCACGAGGTAATTGTATTGGTTTTGTCTAATCTTTTAATTACTTATTCTTCTTTTCCAGCTTTCTGGTTCCTACCGAAGTTCTCCATGATGGCCCCATGTCGACGCAGACCCTCAGCGTCTCTTGTGGCAACTCGTGCGGCCTCTCTACAGATGTGCCGTCCTATGACATTTTTCGTGTCTCTCTTTTTTTTGTTTTTATATTTAATACATGTATTGCCTTTTTGAGTTCGTTTTGCTCTCTTTTAATATATTGTAATGTGAGTGTCGACCGTAACAAAATGTATGAAACAGAATGAATTAGATTCGGAAAAAATCTGAAAAAAATCACCAAAAAATCGGAAATAAACAGATTAACGGAAATAATCGAACTCCGCACGAAAATCCGACGAAAAGTGAAGTGAAAAATTAAATCCGAAGAAATTATGCACATATCGAATATCAACCAAATCATAAAATAATTCAAAACGCCTAATCAATTAACGTAAGGATTACCGAGAGATACAATTACCGAAAATCCTGAAAAATAAAATCGAAAATTTCACCTAAAAATCAAAAATTTCCCGAAAGAGTTAAAGTCAAATTTACATAAATATAATCAATAAATATATCATCAACTCTCCTCCGGATCGTCACAGAGGCGGGCCGATGCATTATGCTGGCTCCGTGAGGTAAAAAGCGAATTAAAATATATAAAAAGTTAAAGGTCAAACGGAAAAAGCGAATATAACTTACTTTCCGTTGGAATCCGGAAACGCGGTTTGAAGTGCGCGCGCAGGACATCGTCACCGATGGGATNCATTTGGTCCGATAAAACAAGAGCAATCCGAAGGTCCGGAAACAGGCTGGAAAAAATGATAAAATTACTAAAATTAAAACAAAAAATAAAATAAACGTACTTTTAGACTTAGAAAATCGCTGAATCAGCATGAAACAGATTTTCTAAAAGTTGCTAAAATTGGTAGTCACTAAATTTGGAAGTGACGTGCTTTAACAGAATTGGATCCAGCGTTTTGGAACTCGACGTGAACCAATTAAGATTCAACATGCGACAGTTTTAGACTGAAATCCTAGTATAAATACTGAACAGTTTTTGACAGAAATCACACTTAAATTTTGAGATATTAAAATCGCACTTAAAACACTTAATTTTGAGACAACTCTTGGAAAAATCTATTAGGTTGGTATTGTTAGAATTTTCGCGTCCGAGAGAGAAAGTAATGGATTGCTCTCTCTCTCTCTGGTCCCGAACATTTGAATTTATTTTACCGAAGTCGGTCACCCGATTATTAATTATGTTTTTTTTTAATTATGTCGAACTATTTTATTATACAATTATAAATATTTCACAACAATTTATTTTTTTTATGATTTAATTCAGCTCGAATATCCTCGGCTAGTGCAACACCTAAAATCATTTTATTAAAATTCGTGAAGGCTGGTTCCGGCATGCGTTTTAGCGCGGCCAGAGTAAGTCCCCGGTTTATGAAGTCTCTGAGTGACAGCAAAGCTCAAGAATTCGTACCGGAAGGCAGTTTCGGAATCCGACTGCTATCTTTCATGACCGCTCACGTAGAATAGGGATTAAATAATAAATCAACAACTCGTATTTTAACCGTTATAATTTTAGATGATACAAGAAATAGAATTGCAAGAAGCTAAGAGAACAATTGAAAGATTACAGCAAGAGAACAGAGTATTAAAGAAAGGAAGGGCGACAGATCGCCAAGAGATATTGAATCTGCGAGATAGTGTGGAGAGCTTATCAATGAAGCTAAGAGTGACTAAATAAGCCTCCATCTAGCCTGATGAATACGCTCGTGTAGTGAGACGAGGTGTGGCAATGGAGAGCCGAATAAGAGAGCTCGAGCGATTATACTCTGAGCAGCTGCAGATCAGCATGAGAGAAAAGTTAAGGGCCGACGAAGGGAAAGAGTCGCGCACCTTAGGAACTCAATGGTGTATCGCAAATTATCGCGGAGAGGATTATGTCAATAGACGAAAACGTCAAAGGCTCCATAAGAGCATAGACAATGTAGTTAAGTGTTTCTCGAAATAAAATTTTATATGAGTTTTATAGGAGTTGATGATGAGTTGTTTATAAAATATTGCATGCACTGATTAGTTTAAAATTTTGTTAGCATTTCTTTCTTCTCCTATAACTCTTTATCTTGACATCAAAATCATACACATGAATGGAGGATTTGCGTCAGGGTATTCGAGCCCATACTTTTGTAAATAGTTTTATAATGATTAAAATAATAAAAGATGAAATGTTGTCATAGCTATTATACCTGTTAAGGGGATTCAACATAGTAAAATATAACATACAGTAAATGGGGTCGACACAACATATCGTGGGGTTACTGCATCAATGAAAATTGTTTTAATCTAACATCACATCATACCCATTAGGGCTGATCTGGTCTACCTGGTCTTAAACTTGTGTAGATCAGGAAGCTGGAAGGTCCTCATCACTTATCACTGCGTGCAGATGGTATGCTGGGTGAGAGGCAAGTTGTGGTCATAAATATTGAGAGAATAGGAGTTAAAATATACATGCAGAGGTTGTATTAGTATGATAGTGTTTTATGGTTGGTTACCGATAACCTGGGGGCTCAAAGCCAAACGACTCAGTTTCCCAAGATATGTTTACATGCTTTAAACACCACAAACCACAACACATTGTTATGGTTATGAACAACCTGTTTGTTTGATTTGCGATGAATTTTTGGCCACAGAAAGTATGAAACCATCAAAATTGAAAAGTAATTTTGAATCGAAGCATACTGCGTATGACAATAAACCAAAAGAATATTTTGAAAGATTATTAAAAACTTCAAATAAGGAAAAAGAAAATTTTGAAAAGTTCATGACCGTTAATGAAAAATATTTACAGGCATCATATGAAGTTTCATACTTATTAGCGAAAAATAAAAACCTTACAACATTGGAGAAAATCTTATATTACCAGCTGCTATTAAAATGGTAGAAATACAGCATGGACATAAATATGTTAATGATATTCGTAAGATTCCTTTGTCAAACGACATTGTCGCGAATAGAATTTCAGAAATCAACAAAGACCAATTAGATCAGCTTATTGGAAGAATTAAAGAAAGCCCCAAATTTTCTATTCAGCAGGATGAAACAACTGATAATACTAAACTAGCTCAGTTGTTGGTGTATGTCAGGTATGTGTATAATGAAAGAGTCGAAGAAGAATTTTTATTTTGTCGAACTTTGACAGAACATACAAGAGGACAAGATATTTACGGTAAAGTTGACGAATTTTTTTAAGGATGAAGGTTTAGATTGGAAAGATTTCTGCGTAATATGCACAGATGGTGAAAAAGCAATGACGGGTGAAAACATTGGTTTCAAATCATTTGTTAAAGCTACTAATAACTCAATAACATTCACAATTTTTTATTCATAGAGAGGCATTCGCATCAAAACAAATGGCACCAGAATTAAACGAAGTATTTCAGAATGCTGTCAAAATTATTAACTTTATTAAAAGCCGTGCCTTAAAGAGTCGCTTGTTTTAAAATCTCTGCAAAGACATGGATTCATGTTATATGAAATTATTATTGCATGCAGAAGTAAAATGTCTATCAAGAGGTCGCAGTTTAAAAAGATTTTGTTATTGCAAGACGAAATTAAAATATTTTTAACTGAGCAAAAGAGTGACCTTGTTAATATTTTGAAGGATGAGATAAAGGTATCACAGTTGCATTATCTATCAGATATTTTTGAAAAACTGAATGATCTCAATTTATCTCTCCAAGGAAGAAATGTCAATATATTTACTTCGCATGATAAAATCGAAAGCTTTATTAAAAAGATCAACATTTGGAAAAGTAGAGTAGAAAAAGATTCGTTTGAAATGTTTACCGAAACAGACAATTTCATAGTCGAGAAAAATCTTTCCAAACCAATAATTGGAAAAATAATTTTAAATCACTTAGAAGTCCTAGAAACACAATTTCTCAAACATTTTATAACACATATTGATGTAAAAGAAATATGTTGGATCCAGAAACCATTTCTCATTGCCTTGAATCAGACTAATCACCTGCCATATAAAGCTCAAGAGGGATTTGCAGATATTTCTAGTGACTCAAACTTGAAGTTAGAGTTTATACAAAAATCCTTGACCGAATTTTGGATTGGAACTAGAACTGAATTTCCCACAATTTCTGAAATAGCAATAAATATTCTTTTGCCATTTAACACAACATATTTGTGTGAAACAACTTTTTCTGCTTTGACACATATCAAAACGAATTATCGTTCACAACTGAAAAACGCTGAAGAAGCCTTACGCTCAGCCGTATCAAATATAGTTCACCATTTTGATTTGTTATGCAGCAAAAAGCAAGCTCATCCATCCCATTGAAAGATTTTTTCGTTTTAAAATATTGTAATAGTTTATTTTATAATAAATTATGCTTTATGATGATTAATTAGTAATTACTACTAATTATCTTTGTATTAAAATGTTGTAAAAGTTTATTTTATAATAACTTAGGTTTCATATTTATTAATAGTAATAACATAAATGGTATCAAAATTATGACCTTAAATTTTTATATTTAACATCTGGGGTCGCAAAAAAATTGTGGATCATAAATGGGGTCGCAACGGAAAAAAATTAAGAACCTCTGAGTTAAATCATTTACTAAAAGTATTTTTAAAATTTATAATTATAAAACTTTTAATTAATTAGTTTTTAAACATTAATCTCATTAAATTAATTTCATTAGATTTAAATAATTAATCAATAACATATCAATCCCATCTAATCCCAACAGAATACAGACAACAAGTTTACAACATTCCGAATTTTTCCACACATTAACAAAAACACATTGATGTATAAATTTCTATATCGTGATTATTTGTGTCTAAAAAATGTTTAATTATAAATGTTTTTAAAATTTCAATTTCATAATAAAAATGAAAATTTTTTCATGATTAAAAAAAAATTAACAACTAAAATAAATAATTAAATTTTAATAAACTTCTTATAAAAAGAAAATTCCCACAAAAAAACATATTCATCATTTTCAAAACTGACAAAAAACATTCGAGTTGTCAAATTATAAAATCGTTTAAATAATATACGAATTCTTTAAACCAATCAAATTTTAACACACAAAATTATTTGAAATACGCGTTATTTTTAAATTAACCCAAGTTATACGTTGACTTAGAGTATTTTTTTTATTCTATTGTTTCTGTTTTCCAATGAATCTGGTGACAAAACGACTCGTATTTATTACGATTTTACTGTTCAATGTATGCATGGAAGGTAATGACGAGTGACGGTTGTGAGAGAGATGAATGAGTGAATGATCGTAATCGGCATTGATTATGAGATATTTGTTGCCAGAAACCACAGCCGCCGATCCCGGGGATGTGGAGAAGTACCTGCAGACGGGCACCAAGCTGCTGGCGGCGGGACAGCTTGTGGACGCGCTGTCGCAATACGACAAGGCGATCGGTAAATGAGGACTGAATGAACTATCGATTGATTGAGTGAATTGGTGGAATGACTGACTGATCGGAGTATTAAAATTATTAATCAATGAATTAATATTTAAAATTGAAATAATTTATTATTGATTGAATAAATAAAGGAAAAAGTGAATGAGTAAATACATATAGTAATTAATAATTGAGTCAATTAATTGATTGATGAGTGCTTGCTCGAATGAATGAGGGAAGTGAATGAATTACATAAAGATCCGTTTGTTCCTCAAAATATTTTGGTCGCGGTCGATGTTAAACGAGAACAAAATGTCGTTATTCCCGTCTAATGCGATCGACAATTGCAATATGTTCTCAAATTTTATTTTCATTTAAATAAATTAAAATTTTATTATTTAAAATTATCATTGTTCCTGATCGAATTGAAATTGTCAGGCGTTCTGTTTGGGGAACTGTAAATTTTTGGTATTTTAAATTATTATTTTTTGGATAATTTAAAAAATAATATTTTTACTAATTAAAATGAAATAAGTTTTTTTAAAAAGTACAGTGTAATTATAATAGAGTATTAATTAGATCGATAGAACTTTTATAAAAAATTAGGTTTAAAAAATCACAATTAAAATAACAGTTTCAGAGTAAAAGAATATTGTAAAGAAGATTTTGATATATCTTGTAGCACTATTTACAATAAAAATCATAATGATTATTGAATTTAATTGCCAATGGAAATTCTCATTAAAAATAATTTATAATTGAATTTTTAAAATTACAGAAAAATTATTTAGGAACTGAATTTTGACAGGACATGTCCATTAAAATAATTTTAGAGATCTAAATTTATATTCCAAATTAATAAACATTATGAAAATTAATAAAACAAAAACAAAATATGATTTATGCAAAATTGAATAAAATAACATATATATACAGTCTGAGTCATATAATTATCACTTTTTTAAATAAAGCCCTATCTTTTCTATTATTTAAGATATATCTCTGTAATTTAGTATATATATATTACTCATGTTATATAACAATATTTTAAATAAAAGAAATTAATATGACAGCTATAATTGAAAAAAAACACAAAATCATTATTTTCACCATTTTAGGCTGAGTCAGATAATTATCACTTTTTCAAAAAATTACGTTTAGATCGTAACTATTGTTTTAATTATCAATTATTTGGCAAATTTATGAAACTGTAAGTA
>MQRK01246344.1:14415-25752 GCA_001938485.1 Girardia tigrina
GCCTTGATGAATCTCATCGATTTTTCGCCGTAATACAATTGAAACATCTGATCGAAAAACACTGGGAAAAAAGCGTCAGCTTTCCCGACGGTGATAATGAAATCATTCTCCGACAGCTTTTCCGCTCGTCTATCCAAATGAACGCGCCATTATGCTCGAAATTTGTCAATTTGATCGCGGAAATCATCTCAAAAATCAACCGCTCCGATTGGAATCAGAAATGGCCGAATTTACTCAATGTGCAATCAACCTGCCGCTTGTACCAAGGACTCAATCAATTCAGGGGACTAGCGTCTGTTATGGGCCGACAAAAAGCTGTCAAATTGAAACGGTTACCGACGATTTTTCAATCGAAATTCTATGCTCAATCGAACGCGATCGATAACAATCACTCGTCGATCGGTCTCGAGTTCGATCCGATAGACACTACAAAAATGCGTCTTCAAATGCAAGAGGGGGTGTTTGCCTTTTATCGCGGTCTGAGTGCTGGAGGGATTCGTCAGGCATCTTCTGGCCCCCCGACCTGATGATCACTCCCCGCCGCCGGCGTGCCGCAGCCACAAAACCGCTGCGCCCGCTCTTGCACCATCAGTTTAAAAGTTTGTAGAGTTTCTTATTACGTAAAATAATTAAAACTTTCTTACGTTTTTTCAAAAAGTAATTACGTAAAGAAAGTCCGATTTAATGTTGATAGAATGAGAAAGGAAATAACTGTGTTTGTAAGTTATGAAACTTTACCGGAGCAAATTGTAAATACTTCAAAGAATCAAAGTTGTCAAAAACGTCTCAACTGAAACATTTCTTATGAAAGGAAGAGGTACTTAAACTAATAATATCGACCACATTTAAGGGACTGAAGAAATATATTATAGTGGTGTGAAACGGACAAGTAAAAGTCAAATAAAGGTAACTTGGATGGTAGATGTAAGAAAAAAAAATAATAGCGATTCGAAATAAATTGTCGAATGTCTATTCTTTTTTTTCCTAGTAAGGGATAGAAATATTTGACAAATTACAACTTTTCGAAAAAAATATCTTTACTACAGTTTATAATAATAAAAATAAATAAAAATTACCACTTCAATAATAACTTTATTAAACTGAATTTACAACATATAAATTGCAAAGTAATAACATACACGGTATTTAATCAAGTCGTTTCTTAATTCACTTTTTCTGATTTATTAAAACAACGATATAAATTCTCATTTAATCCAATATCATTTATTTCAAAAAATTAAATTTGATTTTCTTCATCGATAATTTTTTATTATTAAAAATTAAATTCGATCGTTATTTTCCTTAAAGAATTTTTTCTATTTGTTATTTATCGATTTTTTTTAAAAGATTATTCTCTGAAAAATCAAATGAAAAATATCACAAAAACGGATTTTACTTTTCCTGAAAATGGTAATTCATCGATTTTGGAAGTGGAACATTTTCTGATACAGGAAACAATAAATTACACAACATACATTTTATGGATGTTTATCGGTGTTTTATTGTTGCGGTTGTTGTTGCTATTTGTTGTGCTGGGTGCTCCGCAAACTGGTGAAAGATTCGCACAAATATTCGAGTTACAAACAGAAAGTTTGCTGTGACAATATTTGCTTTAATCCAAAGAGGAATGACATCAAGGACTACAATTTGAACGAACAGTTGCTGTGATTATCGATTATTTTTGTATAAAACACATTCCTTAGTAAGGGTTTACTATGGGATTTGATTTGTCTTTCTTTATTCGGTCTTCTTTTACAAGAAACAATCTGTTTTTCATTCAGTGTCGTTTGTTCTTTACAAAGTAATTTATTGGTGCATTGGGAGGAATATGTTTTTCATGAAGTTTTCTTCGTTTATTATATTTTAATATCATTATTTTAGGGACAAAAAAAAATAAAGTAAATAAATATTCTACAGGTCACAAATAAAAATGTAAAAAAAATAAAACAAATAAATACTCTCTAGATCAACTAAATAAGAATCACATTAAAAAAAATTCTCAATTCTTAGTTCAGAATTAAGTGGACCAAAATCATATACAAAAAGAAAGGCAATAAACAATTTATACAGTAGAGCTACTGGCTAGAAGACCATCATTATTCAGTTAAGTACATCATTATTAAGTCATGTACATGCAAATAATAAATTAGAATTTATATTAAAACTTAAATCATTATTTATATTGTTATGTATATACTCCATTTTTTAAGACTCAAAAGAAGGAAAAAGTACATAGTACAATATTAAAAAAATGATTTCTTTGAAAAAGTAGAATAAGTAAAATATATCATTAAATGATTTAATTTACTATTAAGCTACCCCAGCCCAAAAGTCACCAGATACCTATTTTTCTTACTTTTTAAATAAATGAGTATAAAATATGACCAAATTGCACGATTTTTATAAAATAAAAATTTCTTTATTACTTCAACCCAGTTTAATAATGATTTTAGAATAAAAACTTGAAATCTCTAAATAATAAAAATTTATTTCAATCTGAAAACTATTTGTACTGGTTCAAAAGTTCCCAGATAAATTAAATAAAACCTTTCAAAATGTTAATAATTCTTTGAAAATCATAAAGAGATTTATTTATGTAACTAACAGTAAAAATAGATTTTGTTTAAATATCACATTTCCCATGTTTTATAGTAATTTGAAATAGTAAAATGACTAGAAGATAATAATTACAAACTATGAAGGCAACCATTTCAAATATACGTGAAAAAACTTTGCAATAAGAAAAATTGCTGAGATGCTTCAAGTTCCTAAATCTACGATATATGATAATATAAGAAAGATAAAATCAAAAAATAAGATTGAAAAAATCGGAAGAACGAGAAGAACAAAATGACGTTGTCCCGAGATGACAGGCAGTTGGTCAAAATAATCAAGGAAAACAGATTTAAATCCTCAGAAGAAATTAAAAGTATTTGGATTTCAAAAATAAAGAAAAGCGTGTCTAATAGTAAATGTAAAAGACGAATCAACAAAATTGATTATATTATAAGTTTGGGTTAAATTTTATTTATAATTTATTTTAATCAATTATTTTTTGTATAGGCTAAACAAAAACCATTTTTAACAACAAAACAAAAGATATCGAGACTAAAATGTTAATCATATAGTTTTTACTCACATATTGCGCAATTCTGATGAATCATTCAATTCAGACTGCCTGAAGCTAAAAAGTAAATTTCCAGAATCAATTATGGTTTTTGGTTTCAAGACCGCCCCAGGTGTGGGAAATTTACATATCAGTGTAAACTCTGTGAATATGCAATCAGGCCACAATTTACAAAATTATATTTTTCAACAGGATGGAGTCAGTTGTCACACTGCAAAATCAAACAATTGTTGGTTCAAAAATAATAACATCTCTGTACTAGGTTGGCCTTCATCAAGTCCAGATTTAAACCCCATTGAAAATTTGTGGCTTATTATGAAGTTAACATTAAAAGTAAATCTACTAAAAACGAAGGACGAGTATAGTAAATAAAATTATTTGAAAATTTAAATTGTAAAGGTCAAACACGAATAATTAAAAATAAAATTGAAAAATAACTTAATAACCAGAAATTTTACAAATAGCCGGAAGAAAATAAATTGAAATTTTAAAAAACAGAATCCTCAACTACAAACTTTATCATGTTTTGCTGACTTTTTCTTGAAATATGTCATATGTATTTTTATATTTTCTTGATGGTTGTTTTCTTTTATTTTTTATTGTATTTTTCTTTTCTTTGAATTCTTTTTCTTTCAATAAAAATGGATTGTAGAAAATATTTTAATTAAACCTGAAAAGATTTAGGATGTGAAAGTATTTGGTCTGAAATAAAAAAGATCACCAGAAAAGGAACAAATATGGATAGTTGTACTTTTAAAGAGTAAAGAAAAAAAATATTATATGCTATAAAAATACGTCTTTGGAACATCATTTTGTGTAGAGAAAAGCTATTTGATTGAAAGAAGCAAGATTTAGAAAATATAGATCAGTACTCACTGCGATGAGTGACGTAGAGCGCATTTTCTCTTTTTCTAAGTAGTTTTTTACTGCAAGTATTATACTGCGAATGGTTTATTATTCTGTGATTGGTATTTTATACTGTGAATAGTGTATTATAATGTGATTGGTCTATGGAATGGTTAATATAATCGATACCTTAGTATTTTACAAAAAAAACAGTTTAATAAAATACATAAAGGTTTCTTTAAATGTTCAGCCTGAAAGAAAACTTTGACAAAAAACACAAGATTTGATCTATTAATTTTTTTATTTTTCCTTTTCTTTTAACAAATAGATTTGTTAATAACTAGACATCTAAAACTCTTACAACAAATGGCTTACGATAGCTGACATAGCACTCATAGATGAAGACTTCTGCCCGATATTTCTTCAATCTCCCGAAAACTGAAAAAAACTGTGCGGATTGCTGTTGACGAAACCTTTTCAAAAATATATAGTTTATGAGGTCTTGGACGCACTCGGTACCCGTAATTTGCTGTGATAAATACATATATACATATACGGACATGATAAATACAATATTGTTTTTCATATGAGAAAATGCGTTAAAAAGTCAAAATGGAAATGTAAAGTGTTATACAAAATTTTTATCTTTGAAATAGTTTCAAGAAGCATTATATCGGTATTTTTATGCTTAGAAAGATTGAACATAGATGTCAACTACAACAACATAGTTTATGCAAATCTATAGTATTTACAGTCGATTTACGAAATTGAGAGGACCGAAAGTTGAATGATTTATAACGTAACAATGATTCTTGATGAACTATTTGAAGAACTCTGTAATTGTTGTGGAGGGTAATGATGATGTTATGAGGGACAAATTATACAAATCTACTAAAGTTGAAGTATTTATACTGAACACATTTTTGATCACATTGCATCATGTTCATAAAAAAATTATTTCCGCGTTTCTTTTGCAATCAATTTTATGGCTCTTAAGAGGGCCACTTGTCGTTCTCTTTCTTTTTTGCCGTATTTGATCATCTTTGTGGGTTCACAGCAATTGAATTTTTCATTGGAAATCTGCTGTCCATGGAACAATTCATCGACCTGATCCTATGTCCACCAGTAGCCCATTGATGCCATCATTTCCCCCAAATCATCGTGGTCAATAAATCCATCTTTGTTCTGATCTATCATGGTGAGCACTTCCTTCAGCTCCCGTATCTGAAGTTCGCCGATCATCGAGAACACATTGCTTATGTAGCGCTGTATACGCGTCGGGTAATCCCTACCGGATTTTCTCGATGCCATTATTACTTCTAAAATTCAATTATTTATAAGCGAAATAATGGAATTGACAACCTTTATTTTAAAAAAAATTATACGAAGTTTTTGCTACTTTAGCCGTCATTATAACAATTTAAAACAAAAACAAATTAATAGTTTTTTTACAATGTGCAATTATCTCTTTGACCAGCAGCATAGAGTTTCTAAAATGTCATCGCAAAATGGGTTGTTAATTTATTTTTGAACATATTAAATATTAATTTAATTATTTAATATTAAATTAATCATTTTTAAACTGTTTTTTTTGGAAACGTAAAGTTAATTAATTTAATTAATAGCAGATATTCCTCAAAATTCGGTCAATCATCTAAAATTTTCTTCACAATTCTTCAAACCCGAAATAATTGTACTTATTCATAAAGTACAGAAAACAATACTTGGTTTCGCGCTGCGCATCCAATCAATAATTTTAGTCCTCAAGAGGAATTTTTCTCGTTCTCTTCCTTTAGCATTGTTCGATGGAAGAATTGATGGATTGCAATCGTTCTTGATATCTACATACGATCGAATTCTTGTTTCTCCGGAACTGATGATGACGAACATGAATTCGTGAAAATCCGGTAATATTCCCGAGAATTATTAATTAATTTCTTATTATCCGTATCATTTACAATGGAATTAGTAAAGTTTAAATGCTTTTGCCAGTCTTTTGGTGATATAAAACTAATTGATAGTTTCTTATTATAAGGTTTATTATTGATAATTCGGGCTTTATCAACTTCTTTAGAGATCGATTCAAAATTATCCGATTTAACGGCTTCTTTATTCATTAATTGTGTTTCAACACAAATCATTCAAATTCAACACAATCGGAAACGGAAAACTTTATTTTTAAATAATTGTGTGGTGATTCCACTTATTTTCATATTTTTAAAACAAGAAACATTTAACATTAATTCATCTATATATATATTTACATTTATTTTTCATCATACCAAAAAATTGTGTTTTTCTTGGAATCATTCACACTTAAGAATTTTAATTTTTTATTATTAAATTTAAATTGATTTTTCTTAAATTTTTAACTTTACTAAAATTTCCAATTAATTACTTTATTTAATTTATTAAAAAAACATATTTATTTAATTAATTCTGCTTAAGTTCGATCAAGATGTAAATTATCTCGACCAATCCTAATCTTACAAATAATGTCCGAAATGGCGTCTTTGATTAAATAAATTTTTCTGACCCAAATGCCTTTTTCGATTAATTGTAATTATGATGTAACTTTTATGTTCAAATGTAAACTTTATCATCAATCGGCTCATTAATCTTTGTCAGTAATACCTTTTTTAAAGATTATGAATTTATTTAAATGTCAATCGTTAGTGTTAATAACACGGCAGTCCGATTCAATACATTTATTATTTTATATCAATTTACTGTTACTTAATTTCGTAATTAATTTAATTGATTTTCTTAGATAGTTTACTGATATCGATTTTTTGGAAGAGTGCACATTTCAACATTCATTAACTTAATATTACACAAAATTTATCACACATAAAGTAACGTTTACGTAGCCTTGCAGATGGAAATGAACTTCGTCGCTGAACCAAATCCATTTAAAATCAACTTCTCCACATTCAGATGAGGTGACCATTTTGTTCGCAAATTCCAATCTTTTACTGCTGGCCATTTCATAAATCGGCTGGTTGACTTGAATTTTGTACGGGAATAGACCATTATCAATTTTTAAAATTCGATGAATTGATATCTTGCTGATGTTTAAAACTCGTAATACTTGTCTTTCCGATGTACTAGGATTTTCTTGATAATATTCTCTAACTTTCTCGATGTTTTCCTCCGTCCTTACAGTTTTTTCTTTAGTTTGCTTGCCTTCGTTGTCATCGAATATTTAGCCAGTTGACTTGAACTTGATGATGTGTTAATGGTATGGGGTTTCCAAATTCTTTTTTAAATGCTTTAATTGTTTCCAAAAGATTTTCGAGCTGGTTGTAGGTCAGAACCATGAAGACACGATGATCAACTGTACATTTCGACATTTTAATCACAATTTATCACAGTTAAAATGAATTTAAAATAAAAATAATGCACTAGTAAATTAACAAATGACTAAAAACACTAATCTCAAAATAAAACAAATTATAAATTCGTAATCAGTATCAAATTATCTTTCAAATGACACCTCGTTTGCATAGAAATTCCTAGTTACGTAATTTGACATTGATTGTGTAATTTGACCCTTATGCTTTACGCCGATCCCCCAAGTTATATATCAAAATGCTCGTCTTGACAAGCTGATTCCATTTCTGCAAAAAAATATTGCATTGTATAACCATTGGACTACTCTATGTCTGCAGTGATGGAAGATAGTTGCAAGTATAGATCTCCTCTGTTAAAACATACAATTTTGGCATATTTTTGTAAGACTATTTGCAACAGTTGAGAAGGGTCATGTTTCGAAGTATAGTGATGGGAAAAATAGAAATATTTTTCTCTTCGTATGAGTAAGTGTGGGCTGTAGACTTTTTCACCCAGTCACTTTGATATCGATAATCTGTAGAAGAAAGTTTTTTGATTTTGTTCCTTTTTCAAATCATTCCATTCATTCGGTATAATTAGGTTTTAAAGTCTTTCTTCCCTGATTAGTTTTTTAGACAAATGTTTGAGTTTCTTAACACAACAAAGAATCTTTATTTTGGTATCATACAGTATCATATCAAACATACATTGTTAGTCAGTTTTCAACTGACAAAAATTTCCAAATTCGCCTACTAAGTAGCACAGTACCGGAATTTTCCGTAAATAAGCGCATGCGCTTGCATTTAGTTTTTATGTTTTTAGGTTTCCACTTTGTCCCCAAAAATAGGCGCACGTGCTTATTTTTGGAAACTGCCATTTTTACCTTGACATTGCATTTTATATAAAAAATGAATTAAATTATATATTAAATAAGGAAAAAGAATATCTTTATTAATAAAAATAAAAATTTATCCAATTACTCATCACAGCTATCATGAATGCTTACACAGTCATTGTTATCTGACTCTTCTGATACAGTTATATTGTTTTCTTCTTCAATAAGCTCTTCACCTTCATTAGTAATTACATCATCTCCTGCTTCAATGTTTAATTCCTCTTCTTCTGCTGCAAGCACCAGACCATGTTCATTTTCAAGGATTTTTTGAAATACTTGGTTGAGTTTTGTTATTTCCACTTCTTTACCATTCTCTTTTATCCCACAGTAATCAAATGCAGTTTTGATTGACTGGACTGGCACGAAATTGCAAGCTGTTATAACCATATCAGCTATTTTCTCATAGTTGGGGCCTTTTCGGTAACCTTTGAGTGTAAATCCTAGTGTTTCTTCTCTTACCCACTTGTCCCATTCATCTCTCATTGCTTTTTTCCCATAAATTTCGGGCTTTAGGTTGAAACCACTACAATTATTTTGACCAATTTTTTGATCAATTCAAATGGAAGCAAAAATCAGTTTTTTTGTCCCAAAAAATAGGAACATGTGCCTATTTTTGGAAACAAAAACTTAAAATAAGCGCAAGTGCGCTTATTTTCGGAAAATCCCGGTAGTTGTTTGTTTTCATTCATTAGTAAAATTGAAAATTCTTCAATTTCAAATTCAATTCTAGTAAATCGTCTAAGACATCCAACAAAAACATCATTAAAGATAATTTTTTTATGAAACAGCCTAACCTTTTTGTGATAAAAAGACACAATGTCTTGATTCGCATTCCTACAGAACTTTTAAAAGATTCTTCCTAGCTTGAAGCTACTTTTTTCTATTTTTGATGCACTTGATAACCGTATTCATGTCAAAATTTAGTTTTCTGATAACCTCTGAACTGCAAGATGTTCTTTGAGTAACACTTAATGAAATGTAAATATGTCAGGGCAATCTTTCTTTGAAGAAGGTAAGAATTTTTTATGTTTTCAAATTATAGACGGAATTCCATCAATAGTGCAAATATTTAAATGACCAACAAAACCAAAAAACTTTTGAAACAAATTTAAATACCTTTGGCTGTAGTTGTCATTTCACGACTGTTGCAGAATATCATTTACGTTTCAAATTCACTTCTTCAATAAATCTAAAATAATATAATAAAAGATACTCGCTGTCTTGTACTGCTTTTTAATTTTACTAAAAGATATAAAATTTCTTCTAATCAAGAACTGAGCTTCTATTTAACCTTTGATCAGATTTCATAAATCCACATCCTTAACTCAATTTATCATCCTTATCCTTATAGCATAATTTTTGAGTAAGTTTCAATGGCGAGCTTAACAAACTGTCCTCCAATTGTATGAGCCTTACTCGTCTTCGCTATTAGTAATGACAGAGCTAAACTGCATTGAATTCCTTGCTTGTTAGGTGCGCTGTTGTCGTTCGAACCAAGATCTAGATTTGAATTAAAACTGAGATTTGTCATAATACCAAAAATTCTTTTCAATACAAAATATGTTTTTCAAACAAATTTTCCAGGAACATCTTTTTTAGCACAAAAGCATTTTACATAAATATTATGTGATATAAATACGTATATAAATATAAATTTGCAAATTTTAAATTTTACAATATCTTTACGTTTTCATTCGAAAATTTTATAAGTATAGTTGAAAAAGTTTTTCATTTTAAATTACATTCTAAAAGTTTTCAGATCTCAAATTTTCAAATTAGATTAAAATAAATTATTTATTTTAGTAATTTATTTTAGTTTTATAATTTTATTTTTATATGTTTTGAAAATTCCTTTTACCAATTTTAACCCATTTGGCGCCACAAGCCCCATTTGGGTATCTTTAGTTTTTAATTTTTTATGAAGTTGTTGATGTTAGAATTTTTAAATAATGACCTCTGATGGTATTCATGAAACATGTATCTACGGAAGTGTAGTGCTTTGGTCCAAAAAACTTACTTTTAATTGTTTTAGTACAAATCTATAGATTGAAGTTAAAATATTTCAAAAAATATATCTGGTACTTAATGGGTTACTATTAAAATTCTAAAACTTTTTGTGAGCTCCAAAATCCAAACAATGATCCTTCACAGATTTCATAAATCAAAAAATATATGAAATTATTTGGTGCTTATCAATTTTCTCATTCGATCTAAAGAAAAAATATTCTTAATGCTTTCTCTTTGAAGATTGTATCGAATTGTTGCATAAATTCACACTGCAATAAAGGCAGCAAGGACATCCTTCATCACGGGAAGCGAAAATGAAACTTTTCTTTATAAATTTGTAAAAGCAAGTATGTACTGTTAGTTTTAATGCATTATATTAATATACAATATTATTGTGTAATTCAAATTAGGAAAATATGTCATCTTAAAGGTCTCTCTCTCAAGAAAAATTCAAAAAAAAACAAAACGTATTTTCGAAGAGTTGGATAGAGAAAATGATATTTTAATAAGTAACGTTACTGGTCTTATTGAGGAACATATCGACATAAAAAATATTAATATTAAAACGAATAATAAAATAAGTAAAATTGTATTTACCGTTAAAAAGTCAATGTACGTTTGCCAAAGATAAAAGGTATGCAGCGCTCTCACTCGAAGGTTAAACATACTTTATTGAGTTAAAATGTTTTTTTAAACAATTATACTTAATCGGTTGCTTAAAATATCATTTAATGATCAACATTACCTTTCTGAAAATATTGTTTTTATTTAGAAAATATTATAAAAATATAAAAAACACGTCTATTCCGAATCATATAATAAGAAATTTTTATTACAAAAAAATAAAATTTATTATTATTAAAGAAAAATGTTATATTAATATTTATAGTGAGAATTTGTGTAAAAAGGTTTTATGTTTTATTTGAGATCTAGAAAATTCTAAAGTTTTTGTTTATCTAAATCATTGCTGAGTAACTTTGATTGTGGCTTTGTTAGAAAAAAGTCGATAATTTCTATTGTTGAGCGTGAAAATAAAGAGTTTCTGAAAATTGGTTTTTGATTTGTTTTTGATACAAAAATATTGCAAATTTTTAAATAAATATTGCGATAAACTAAACCATAGAAAAAT
>MQRK01246346.1:4558-17040 GCA_001938485.1 Girardia tigrina
TATTTTCGAAATATATATATATATATATATATATATATATATATATATAATTATTTTGAACTTTTTTTAATTACAGAATAAAAAAAAGTTCATAGGAAATGGTTTCGCGTTGCGCATCCAATCAATAATTTTAGTACTCAAGAGGACTTTTTCTCGTTCTCTTTCTTTGGCATACGGCCAAATTCTTGTTTCTCTGCGAATGGAATTCTGTACTGATTATGACGAACATGAATTCGTGAAAATCCGGGAATATTCCCGAGTATTATTAATTAATTTCTTATTATCCGTATCATTTACAATGGAATTAGTAAAGTTTAAATGCTTTTGCCAGTCTTTTGGTGATATAAAACTGATTGATAGTTTTTTATTATAAGGTTTATTATTGATAATTCGCGCTTTATCAACTTCTTTGGAGATCGATTAAAAATTATCCGATTTAACGGCTTCTTTATTCATTAATTCTTTTTCAATACAAATCATTCAGATTTAAAACTCTTGAAACTGTAACATTTTATTTAAATAATTGTGCGGTGATTCCGTTTATTTAGAATCTTTTTAAACAAAACACTTTTAACATTAATATATTTACATTTTTTTCTTCATACTGAAAAATTGTATTTTCCCGGAATTAACATTAGAAATTTTAATTTAATTTTACTTGAAATTTTAGCTTTACTAAAATTTCTAAGAGTTATTTTATTTAATTTATTTTTAAGAAACATGTTTCTTTAATTAATTCTGCTTAAGTTCGATCAAGATGTAAATTATTTCAACCAAGAAATGTTTTGAAACTTCTGGAGGTTGAAAAAAAGAAACAGTTTTATGCATGTATATATATGTGTGTATGTGTGGCTGTGAAAGGATCATATGCCGGCTCTAAGTACAGCAAAACCAGTGTCTGTCATCTATTCATCCATCAAAACGCTGTAAAACATTTTACGATAGCAACACAATTAACGCAATAACCTGTGTCGATTCTGTTGAATCTGACGAAACAAAATAGCAGTACAAAACGATCCAAATTTGTACTGCTAGAAAAAGTGCAAGAAACATGAAAGTATGACGTCTGCAACTAATTTAGTTACCAAATTATATGTCTACTAGACAAGCTTCAAATGTCTTCAGAAATTGTTCCTGTGAAGAAGCTACGCAGGTTGCAATGCCATCATAAAGTGGAATTAAACGGCGATTTATCAGAGAAGGATAAAAGAATATTTTACAAATCAAATGTTACTGGTAACTGAAACTGGCTATTGTTTATATTTTGATGGTAAACGGATTTCTAATCATGAGTACCAAGTTGTTTGTTTAAAACGTACTTCCAGGACCATCAATCTTGATGTTTTAATTTGTAAAAGTAGCACTGCTCAAGACGTCTTAACTGCATTTAGTGAACTTATCATCCAAATATATATATGAAACTTTTATCATATTCTTTGTACAATGTATGCTTGACCTGTTTATAAAAACATTATCAGAGTACATATTCTTATTCAGTCTCTTTTTTGTGAGTTAATTTAGAAGTTGAAGATAAAGCCTATAATCTGTGTATCATGGAAATATTACATAACTAATATCATAATAATTACACAACTAACAATTTTTTGGGGCCCAAATATACTCACTACAAAAAATAATAATTTATTGAGTACAACTATATACATCACAAAGCCTATGTATATATCTTATATCTATAAAATACTTTTGCAGCCATCACTTTTTTTGTCAATCGTTTAACTTTACGTAATGGACAAGCTACGAAAAATACCAATTAAGTCATTATGATTAGTATTAAATTGGAATTAAGAATTAGTATTAACTTCATTTATCATCTATAACAGGGGTATTCAAAAGGTCGATTAAGTCACGACCAGTTTTTAAGTCGATAGCATACGTAAATATAAAAAGTATTCCGGATATTTTTTACTATTATTGTAACTGTTTCCCTTCTATGCCACCTGTGATATGCTTATCCTTCCCCATTGTACAGTCATACCCGTTTATTCATATCGCACTTTATCGCAAGACGTAAATGGCTAAAACAGTGATGAACGGAAAAATTTGTGGCATAATTAGAACTGAAATTATGTTGTAAGTGTGGTTTTTTGATTTTTATCCAATGACTATAACTTAATCCAGGAGTGTTCAAAAAGTTGATGATTCAGGGGCGGAACTATACTATCGCCAGTCAGCGCAAGGCGGGACGGATCTACAGCAGCTCATTCAAAGGTCAGAAAGTGCTTTTGCACGGAGTAGGAACTAAATTTGTACTAGTCGATCACTTTCCGCCTAATATTTTTATATTCAATCGCCAATGGTTTAAGTCTGAGCACCCCTGATCTATAATATAGATTCTATATCATCAAAATTAATCATTACTAATTCTGGCTTCATACGCAAAATAATAGAGTACCTCAGAAATTAAGTTCTATGACATTAGAGTATTAGACTTGAAAATAAATTATTTATGCTGTAATATTTTAATGCTTCTGGAAGTTCAAAGTGACACATGACCTGCGCTAACATATACACTATGTTATTCTAAGCTCAAAGTGGTGTTGGCATTGTCTTGATAACAAAAGTGGTTTCGAAATTTAACCACCCTAACCCTAACCCTAAACTATTACTGTGTTTCCTAGTTTACAAAGTGGATGACATCAAGAGAAAAATATTAAAGAAAAAATCTGAAAAGAAGTAAAAACATGAGTTTAAAGATTTTCAGATGAAGCTTGAATCTCCATAACATCAATTCATTAAACGGCAAAGGGTTATAATTTTCCTAAGTGTTAGAAGTCAGTCCTTGTCCATCTTTATGCAACGTCTATCACAATACAAGAATTGATTGTAATTATTGAGATTATTAATGATTATGGTTGCAAATTATTCTCTGGTTTGTTATTTTTGGATTAATTTGCCATATATTTAGCATTGAATTACATAATTTTTGACAAGATAAATTATGAAAGCTCAAATAATCAAGATTAAATTCAAATCTACCCTCCAAGTATTATGACTTCATAGAATGATGATATAGAATCCGCTAATTGGTATCACGAAAAAATATAGCGTACAAAATATCACAGACAAAAATATCGCGATCAAAAATATAGTGTGACAAAAATCTCGCGGCCAAAAATATCGCCGAACTAAAATTTAGACTCATTTAATTGAATTAAAAGTAATTATAATTATTAAAATTTTTTAAATCTTGGAAAAAAAATTTTCTTGAATAAATGTCTAGACGCTAGAATGAAAATATAGTGTGACAAAAATATCGCGGACAAAATATCAAACTAAAATATTAAAATTATTTAACATTTTACAAAATTCATTTAAATAATTAAAAAATTATCTTAAATCGTTTTCAACAAAAAACATAACAGTATTATAATTTTTTGTTTTAACACAATTAAGACGCTTGAAGATGGAAATTGTACGCCTCTTAGATATTCATCCAAATTTCTTTGATCGTACTGTAGAATAACTAATTTAATTCTTCCTGCTGTGTCCTTATAATTTTTTCTTGATTGACTTGTATTAACTCCAGATATAAATTGTTCAATTTTCAACTTATTCATATTTTGCTCTTTTTGTATCGTCTCGATGAATTTCCAAACAGAAGGATGACATGAACTAAGTATTGAACTAAATGCTCGATGTCATCCTTCAATTGAATTATTGGTTTTAGGCAAATCGTTCACAACAGCACATTAGAAATTCCATAGCTCAATTGGATATCTTGTAAGTCATCTTGTATCATTTCGGCTCAGTCTTCCTATCCAATTGTCTTTAAAATAATCGAGGAAAGGCTGCAAAAGTAATTCATTCTCTTTGAAAAAGCTTGTATTGATGAGAATATCATAGCAATCGATGACATCATACAATGGAACAAATGATAGAGCTAACAGTTGAAGAAAAGGAAGTGAGAAATCCACATTTTTTATCAATATACCGTTGCATAATTTCATTTTTGTACTGAATTTGCCTCCATATACATTGAGCAAAGTGAAAAAAAAACATTCTTTGTTAGATGTAGTAGAAAAAACATCTTTGAAAGCATTAATTGCTGTGGTTTCGAAATCAGTCATCAGGGATAGTGGATTGAGTAAAAGTTCGAAATCTTTTATCGCCAGAAACATCTTAAAATAAGTTGTCTGACCTTTATTCGGCAATAATATAAACAATGGTATAACATTATTAAGTTTTATTGGCTTCGTGAGTAAAATCCAAAGTCATTATTCGCAAACTTTATTTCTAATACAACTTTCATTATTCAAACATATTTATGAGGAACAATATTTCAATTACATAAACAAGATTTTAAAATTCTAAATATAAATAATAATATCGATATATGTATATGTTATTTTATTAAGTTTTGCATAAATCATATTTTGTTTTGGTTTTATTTTTTTATAATGTTTATTAATTGAAATATAATTTTAGATCTTTAAAAATATTTGAATGGACATATCCTGTAAAAATTCAATTCTTAAATAATTTTTTTCTTTAATTTTAAAAAATTCAATTATAAATTATATTTTTAATAAAAATTTCAGTGGACAATTAACTTCAATAAAACATTATGATTTTTATTTTAAAAATTGATTTTTTTAAAAGACATTCATTAAATTATTTTTTAATAAAACTTTTCAATTGACAATTAAATTTAATAAACATTATGAATTCTATTTTACAACTTGTTTTTTAAATACTAATTTTTTGTAAAAATATTTATTTTCATTTTGATTTGAACTTAAATTAGACATTCATTTTAATCAGACTATATATTTTTTTAATTTGCTTTTCTAAAATTACTGTAAAGTTATTTTAACTTATCTCAAATATGAATATGATTTTTAATTTAAAAATTTCAAGAATTTACAGTTCACCAAAAAGAACCCCCAAATAAGTTTGATACCATGTATTGTATATAATTGCGCAAAAAGTAGTGGAGCTGTCTTGAAAGTTCCATCTTCAAACCAGTAAGGACAGTTTTTCAACAAATTTAAATTCTCCGAAGTCGTAAAAATTAATATTCACTCATTAAAGGGCCACTGTCATAAAATAAAAAATTTTCACCTGACGATGTAAGTATATATTCTTCTGGAATTACAAGCGTTAACAGAGATGTTGGTGCAGTACAAGGTCGAGACTTGATTTCTTGTACGCTGAATATTTTGCTTTATGTTTGGAATTTTAAGAGATTTAAATGACGAAACGGAAGTTACACATTTAATGCAAATGATATTTTGAGGTGTTTCTTGTGAAAATAACGCTCTTGATTTAATTTCGTTAGCAATTTTCCTTGTATTAATATTAGCGATGTTAGACATGTGGTTATGATTCATAGATTCCCACAATATAATGTTCTTTATTGAATGGCATCTTCCTGTGCATTTTTCAGCTTTGTAATCAACGCATCTCTAAATTATTTTTTCTTTTGAATAAATAAATCCATTATTAATTAGCTGGAATTTTCCTCTTTGACGTTTAATAAATTGCATTATAAAATCTTTTTAAATTTATAAAAAGTTGTGATAATTAGGAATACAAACAAAACTAATTTTAAATGTTTTAAAAATTAACATTAAACTAATTAAAAACTTTTTAAGATAATTTTTGAAACATTGGATTGAGTTATGAAATTTCTACGATACTGTAGTGAATAATTTGCCTAAAACAAATAATTCAATTGAAGGACGAAATCGTTCATTTGGTTCAGTATTAGTTCATGTCATCCATCTCTTAGGAAATTCAAGATAAAAGAAATGTGGATTTTAATTTTCTAGAAAAACAATTTATGTTCAAAGAACATTTTAAATTACTAAATAATAATTCTAGTATTTTTTATTTTCAAATATTTAATTGACATTTTTTTCCAGGATTTTTAACATTTTTAATAATTATAATTACTTTTAATTTAATTAAATGAGTCCAAGTTTTAGTTCGGCGATATTTTTGACCGCGATCTTTTTGTCACGCGATATTCTTGTCGGCGATATTTTGTCCGCTATATTTTTTCGTGCCAAACGGCTTGTGAGGAGTGGTTGCAACATCAATATCAGAATTCATTTTTTAACACCAAAATTTATTAATATAATAACAATTCACATATTTAAACAATTTTTTTCTGTTATTTTAATTATCTCACCACAAATTAATCTACTAAATTCTTTTCGATTCAATTTTTAAAATCTTGCAAAATTATTAAATATTTTTCACATTAAAACTAAAAATTTATTTTAAAATTTATTTAAATTTATTTATTTATTATTTCATAACTTCTATTAAAATATATAAATTGTTATGACTGTAAAAATATTTTTATTTATAAATATATATTTAATATTTAATGAGTTTCTTATCATTTTTAATTTTAAGATATTTAACAGATACATTAAAAAGATATTTTTTATTTTTTAAATAGATGTTTAATTTTTTATGATTTTCTTTTATTATATCATTTTTAATTTTAAAATATTTAATAAGCATATTAACATTAAAATATTTTACCTTTTAAATTAAAAAAAAGTAATAAATTATTCTGGCGAAATGCAATTTTAAATTAACCCCTCATACGGCTAATTAACTTGTTTTTTAGAATGAAAAAAGTGGGATTAATTATCACAACTGTTTAAAAATTTAAAAAAGATTTTATAGTGCAATTTATTAAACGTCAAAGAGGAAAATCCAGCTAATTAATTTCAATTAATCTCAATTAATTGTTGAAAAAATATTTTTTTCCCAGTTATAACCAAAAGAAGACTGAAGAGTCTCATATCTAGATGTGCTGATGGCATTCGTCATCTTCGTAACTAAAGTCAAGTCGGAAGAGTAAAATCTTTGAACATTTGAAATTCAGTCAGAAAATAAATGTCAGCTGAGTTGAAGGATTAATTTTCGAATCTCATTTTGTATGTTTCAATATTTCTTATAAAACTATTTGTTTTTGTATATTGTTGTTTGATATAACTTTTATTTATTACATTTGTAAAATTGAAAGTAAGTCCAATACATAATCGTGGTTCTATAATGATTTATAAACCCTGAAACCATGTTTCTGTATCAGTGTTGTATTTGTATAATCTCTTCTTAATGACTAAAATAGCGATTGTTTATTATGTAGATTGTTTATGACGATATTTATAATATGACTTTCAACATTACCATTTTTATTCTTTCTTAAAACATTTTATTAAAATACAGTGAACATCCGTTGCATCCGGATCGTCTGTAATCTATAAATTCAGTCCAGGCTAGCAAGATTCCGAATCGAAATTTCTAACCCTTAGCCTTTTTGAGTATAGAAAAGCGACTAAACTTTTACCATGAAAACTTTTATCAACAAAACTAGTACGAAATCATCATGTTAAGTACACAATGGAATAAACATGTGAATGTTTGTCAGTGACAGTTCGAATTCATCATAACGGACATAATCAACTAACATTTCTAATAATATAATAATAAATACGTAATTTAAAAATTAATATCGCAAAAATTTTGTAAGAAATCTTCTACCATGCATAAACTGTGATATTGAATATTTAAAAAATTTCATGAGTGTAACACCACAGAAACACTGAGAGACTTCTCGTCATGTTTGTATGAAAATCTAAGAAGATGGTAACAATTTATGAAGAAATAATATTATTATAAAGTCAGGGGTCGCTTTAGTAAAACCAGTAAGGCGTTTTGTTGACTAGATTAAAGAGCCCGAAAGCTTGTCTATGCCAGTTTGCCTTTAAGTATCAAAATAGTAGGAGGGTTTTTTCAGTTCCTACCGATAGGCAATTGTACTTTTGAGAAGGATTATAGAACCACATCAACGGGACCCACAATCTGTTTTATGCCTCTGGCACGCGAATCTGACTTGGCCTAACTTCAGAAAAAATCGAAGATTCATTAGGTCTTTAGATATTCTTAGCAGGACCTCGTGATGGAAGGAGGCCTACTTTAAAGTATATCTCAACACGAATTCTTTTCAACAAGTTTATTTGTAACAACAGATCTGTAGTCAGAGCTTTTGGCATGATGGGGATTTCATCCCCTTATTAAAAAATTGTCGAATGTTCTGAATATTACAAAGGATGTTAATACTTATTAATTTTTTGATTAATAGTTAAATTACTATGCAACAATTAGTTAGTTGTCCTAAATTCGATATTAACTTATAGGACTTTGAGAGATATCATGCTCCAATATTATTATATACTCAGCAGTACACTATGCACTACATTCAAAGATAATCAAATAACAATCACAATGACAAAATACCGAAAGGTATGAAATTCTAATATAAAGAGTGAGGAATATTTTGTGTGTTAACTTTTTTATGTAGTTTTTGCATGTTTGAATGTTGTGTGTTGATTTTGGATTGTGTCTCTCCTAATCAGATGGATGATTATTATTTTAATTCTTATAATCTGAAACTAATTTATTTATATTTGAATTTAATAGTCAATTTTTAATTTTTATAATTGTAACTTCTAAATAATTTAATTGTTTTTATTTTTGTAAATTTTTAAATAATTAAAATCAAATTAATGTTTAGAAATGATTATAAAAGTAATTTTATTTTAGCCAATAAAATTTAAATTAAATAATTTAAATAAAATAATTTTCTTCACGTTAGTTCAGATTGGAATGAAAAGTATTAAACATTGAGTGATGGATTCAGGTGCGAGCACTATTGATTGTCATAAAGATGATCAAAATTGTCAATGTAATAAATGTTCTACCAAATATGTGATTTTTCTTAACATAAAGAGAAACAAACAATTTATAAATTAGTGGCACCTGTTTTAATAACTATTGGGAGAGAGTAACTTGTGAAGCGGTCAATATAATACTTTTAAAAAAGCAAATTTTTATTGAAAATATAAATTTTTAAAAATACATAGTAATTCAGAAATATTACAATTATTCTAAGAACTATTCTAAAATTTCTTAATTAAATAATTGTTAGTAATTAAAAATGTTAGGAAAATTTTTGAAAGAAGGTTATATTAAATATGTACAAATTAAAATTTTTATATAATTAAATATGTAACGTTTGAAAAAAAAATAAAATTACTAAAATTAAAAAGATCAATTAAATTGCTAATTAAAATTTTTTTGAGAGTTTTAATATAATATAAAAAGTAAAAAAAGTGTAAAATTTTTATGTGAAATGATTTTAAAAATGTAATAAAATTAAATGAAACGATTAAATATTTTAAAGTGTTATCGTAATTTAAAATTGATTTATAGAAGCAATGAAAAAATCAAATATGAATATTTATATGTATTTTTATCTATATCGGTTTAAGATTTATAAAACAAATAGTTTCTCAAAAAAATAATAAATTTGTTTAAATATTAGATTTAAACATTTTTTGTGGTATAATAAAAGTTTTAATGTCTGCTACTAATAATTTCGACGATGTTCCAAGAACCACTAATAATAATAATAACTTTAAAGGAGATAAGAACCTAATTTGGATTGACCGAACATCGATTTGAAAAGCCATACGGCAAATTGTTATTAAAATATCAAAAATCAAATGCTAAATCAAATATTTCGATAGAAAAATGACTAATAAAAATTCAGAATAATATTTTAAAAACAAGGTTGCTTTTAATAGGCATTTACTGTATGTATTTGTAAGTGTTTTAATTTGAAATGTGAAAGGAAAACGTCAACTTAAATTCCGAAATCGTCTTTAGATGTTATCTGAATTGAGGACATTAGCAAGACGAATAAATGAAAGTAGCGATGTTGGGTTTCGTGAAAAAATAACCCTAATTCGAATAAAACCAAGACTTGCCCATTAATGAATAAAGATGTCGTGACATGTCTCTGTCAAAGTGTATTCACTAAAATTTATCTCACCCGACAGAGGGCTTTAGAGAACATGTTTTGCTAGATAAAGTATTGAATAAAAATAAAATCATGTCCGGTCAACAGCAGGATCATGTATTGTTAAACATGATTATTTCTACATGTTTAATTAGATTACGTTCGACGTTCCACGATTCATCAAATTTGTATGTGATGTTCGAGTTTATGCCGGGTGGAGAACTGTTTAGTTTATTGAGTTCTCCAAAAATCATCTTCAATAATAATAATATAATATTTTTATTTCAATAATTGTTCGTAAAATAAATAAACACTATACCGTATAAATAATTAGAAATTCTACAGAAAATATTAAATTATTCATCGTTATATGTAATATTATTATAGCCATTCAAAATTGAATTGAGATATTTTCAGATTGAAATGAGATTTGTTCAAATTAAATAGAGACAAAAAACTACTGTATTTATTTATTGTTTTTATTTTTAAAAATCAGAAACACTTTCTGTTCCGGATTTGAAGTAAAAAGGAAAAAATAGGAATTTCTAATTTCAATTTCAATGGATTACATATATGCAGGGTTTTTTAAGGTTTCCAGCTGGGTGTAACCTAAGAAAATGTTGGTGTACAGTGTAACATAGCCGTGTGTGTATTTTTCAATAAAAGAGCAATAAGTATAAAATTATAAATGACCTTGTTTAGGAGCATGTATTTGTGAGAGGGAGAGAGAGTGAATGGAATAGCAGTGTGTATATTTTTAATGAACCCATACTTTACCTATATATAGCCAAATTTTTGATTATTAATTATATGAACTAAAATTTAAGTTCAAACATGCTTCAAATTATGGGCAACGAAAAAGCTTCAAGTGACTAGAAATTTCTGAATATACTTCTCGATAGTTTAAAAGAAGCTGCGAAATAGTTTGGAATTCCATTATCGAACGAAATAAAACACTCCGATATTTATTTTAAAGGTTGAGGAATAAAGATTTCTGGGATTATCAGCTCCATCAGTTTACGTGGAGAGAATAGGTCGAGAAACGACGTGATTTATGACGCAATCTGTTTTCGGTTTCGCTCAAGACTACTCCAAAGTACCCAACGAGCGACATTTACAACACAAACGAACGAAAGACGACGAAACCCTTAACAATTACAATTAAAAGAATTCAGCGGCTATGGTGGAAATTTGTGCTCGACGGTTTCCGAGAATGTAAAAAATCCTCTTTAGGATCTCTTTAATTGATTGGCATCGATCAAAAACACTTTCAGTTATCATTAAAGTTCTACACAATTTTCTTATACAGCGCTTATTCTAGCTGATTTAAATGTGAGAACTTTGTGTCTTCAAAATCTTCTACATTCTTCGTTTTTCATGGTTCAGAGATATTTGAAGAAGAGGACATGTTTAATTTGTGCTAGGCCACAAATTTCAGAATACTGTCCAAATGATTTTGATTTATTTTTTAATTATAACTTCAATCAAATAAATATATGCATTTTAAATTGAAAAACAGTAACTACTGAAAATGGCTCTCTCTGTCTTTTAAGTAAAAAAAAACAAAAAAAAATAAATATTTTGGTGTCTCAATTCAATTCGAACCGCCATTTTTAAGACATGTATTAAAAATTTATACTATAACTTACCCAACTTAAAATGGAAAAGAAAGAAAAGGAAATTGACGCATTAATATTATTAATTTTCCAAGTTGGAATATTTACAGAACTTGTGCTTGACCATCGGTTGGTTAATAGACAGAACCCCACGAACCATAGAAACAACCATAAAACTAAAGTTTAGTGTAAGAGATAAACAACATTTATAGAAATTTATCATACTTGTAAAAATTAGTTCGATATTTAGGAACATTTTCAGGAACAAAATACTGATACATTTCTCGGATATAAGATCGATAATGCTAAAAAGAAATAAAACGAATATCCCAATCACTGAAATACTAATCCCATAATTGCACGTTGAAATGTTATTATTAAAATAGCAGAAGTTGTCGGCGCTCGCTCCTTTGAGGATCGTTATTAGAACGATTAAAGAGAACAACTGAATATAAATGTCATTAAATTAATCTGTAGAAAATCATGTAAAAACAAGTAACTATTATCAAAATGTCTTGAAATTTGACTTATCAAAACTAGATCTTTACAGTGAATCTCTCAAGTTTATGTATTATATTCAGCATTCATGATCGCTTAATTGTACTTGGTTAAATGAAAATTTTTTATATTGAAATATTCATTATATTTTATTTCTTCTAGAAGTAAAATACAATAAACATAAGTTGCTGTAAAGTAGAAAGTGTGAGGAGTATTTAAAATTGTATGAATGTGTTTAATGTATTTATGCTATATGTTGATTTAAGTATGTTGAACTTAGAATGGTGATTCTCTTACCCAGATGGAAATTGGTATTTTTTATATTTACAGTGATTGACTATTCGAACATAATTAAAATAAACATTTTATAAGTTTATATTTTTTTAAAATTAACAATGAAATTTAAAAAAGTGAACGCCATTTTTCACAATTTATTTTCGTAATTAATTTCGGCGGATCACCCAGTGCCATCTTCAGACTAAATTAACACTGGCTTTTTGCAGCTTATATATGAGAAAGGTGAT
>MQRK01246361.1:19839-30259 GCA_001938485.1 Girardia tigrina
ACACTACATAATTACTCAATATTATGACATCATTGCCTAACCATTGACCTACTTTTTGCATTGTGCACAATCCGTTTTCTGAAATCCGCATTTCATACTTGTACACCTAATATTATTTTGAAAAATATCAGTATTATACTACCCTAGGCCAAAAGTCACCGGATACCTGATTTTTTAATCAACTTTTGTAATAAATGAGTATAAAATATGAAACAATAGCACGATTTGTATAAAATCAAATTTATTTATAATTTAAACACGATAAAGAATAAAATAGAAAACCATTAGTTTGAAGTCCAAAAGATCATTACAGAAAAAACTTACAATTCAGTTGATTGTTGAACTTGTGAGAACAAAGACTCAGTGCACAATATAGAAGCTATAGCACCATTGACACTTAAGTACACAAATGTTTAGTTTAAATAAAGAAAATTTATCATAAGGTTCAAATAGTGAGTGGAGAAAATATCATTGTAATAAAGGGAATTTTATTTGTCATGACCCCTTCGAGTGAGATCATTTTTGAAAGCTCATTAGCCCCAGTGGTTGTTAAGGGTCAACCACGACCAGATGTGTCTCGCGATCACTTTCATTTTATTAGGTGGTCAGGCGTGCCTCCCTCGCCTGACATATAACTTGTAGTGCCAGGTCTGGATCACTTTAAGATTCAGTTTAATTGAGAAGGGCTATGGGCCACCCAACTAGCTGAGCGTCGCTCGGGGATGATTTATTGTGCATGTGTTGAAAATGATATGTCGCTCTATTTTCTGTTTGTCTCGCTCATGCTTGTCTGACTTGTGGCATTAATATTGTGTCACTGATGGCATCTCAGATTTTCTAAAATAATAATTTGTCATTTCACAGTTATAATTGTAATACATTTTAATATTATGTAACTCTCAGGTTCAGGAAAAGTTCTCTCCGAACTAAATTCCATTCATTAGACTAGCCTTTGAAATCAAACTGTAACTATTCAGTACAATTGTTATTATTCGTAAAATTAGTTAAACTTTGAATATTTCAGTCGAGAAAAGCAAATTTACTAATCGTTAATAAGTCGATAATTATTATTTACAAACACAAATATGAGATTTCAGCCTAGAGGTGATATACATTTTAGTCACCGGATGTCATCGGATGTTTATTATTTATTGATAAATCATACGATGGTTTCGCTCTCGCGTTAGTTATATTGGACATTTCTCGATTGCATACCCGCATATATCTCTGATTTTTTACAAAATTATATGAAATCTAAATTTGCAATTATGAAATATCGCTCTTAACCGATCAACTCTCTCAATCTCTCGATTCTAATTTCTCTATTCCCTGGTATGCATTATGACTGCATTATATTTCTTTGCTCAGCAACAGTAATTCGTTTAGACGCATAATCTTTGCAGTTTCTTTCCCTAATCAGGGGAAATATTCTGGTGTTCCTCGGACATGGAGGTTGGGGCGACGACGACGAACCTAGAAGTTAAAATAAAGTGAAAGAAATACTCTCAGAATCTATGGTAATAGTAATTTATTCGAATTAATAAAAATGATTTATTATAGAATACATTTATTTTAAAGGTAAAACAGATAAACAATTACAATTAGAAATTTCCGGCTCCGGAGGAAAGTTCTGGTACTCAAATTAAATTTTCATTTGCTTGTCCCATTCTCTCGTGGTAATCTCTTCGGATTGTAACGTCGGAATTTGGGTGGTAAAATTATTCAATTGTCAAACACTTAGAATTAAATCTTTGTCAGATGCTTGAAATTAATTTTTGGTCGCAAATTTTTATCAGTTTTTTGGTTGCAATGTTCTGGAAATGTCTACAACATTTATACCATGTATTGTTGTTTTGTCGTGCTGCTCGGACCAATCATTATCTGCCAGAGACAGGTTTATTAACTTTCGTACTTATTATTGGTCTACTGGAATCATTTTTAGGATGCGTCATGAATCATTTTTAGAGTCAACGTGTGTTTATGGTAATTTCGGTTTTTTCTCATTAACATCTATAAATGTTCATTTCAGATTGGCATTCTCAGCATTATCAACTGTCTCATGATTCACGGTTTATTCCCTATGAATAATCGCGTGATACTATTTTTCAGACTGGAATTGAATCATCGGTAATTTCTAACTAATTTCATATATTTTAATTACCTTTTATTATAGTTCAGCAGTGAATATCTCCTCAAGGGTTCGTCCTACCTCGATACGGGTTTCGTATATGGGTTGATCTTGTAAAAGTCTATATGGAGAGGAGCGGATGTGGATTTTCGGCCACCTGGTGAGTCTTGACACAATATTCGCAAATTCGAGTTTATTTATGTGTTCTTTCAGGCCAGGAGAAGCCAAAGGACCGCTCCATCAACAGCGAAGGGTGCTGGTTTCTATAGAAGGACACCGAAGATCCCTTATTTAATTCTACTTTCGTTTTTCCGATTCAATATATGTATTCAATTGTTGGGTTTTGGTTTTCTCTTGTCCTTTTTAAATTTTAACTTAAATTAGGACCGTAACATATTACACAAAATCATTCAATGAGTGATTTTTTTACTGGTGCTCTAAGGTTGTGACAAATATTTTGAATGTTTGAATGTGTATGTTGATTTGGAAATGTGTCTCTCATACCCAGATGGATGATTAATATTTTTATTCTTATTATCTAAAAATATGTTATGTTTAAATTTATTTTTAATTTCAAATAATTTTACAATTTTAAATAAGTTAATTAGTTTTCACAATTTTTAATAAATAAATCAAATTAATATTTTTAAATAATTAATAATCATTTTAATTTCTATCCAATAAGTTTTTAGTAAATATTTTATTAAAATATTTATTTCCCATTTGCTAAAAAATAATAAGAATTAATTCATTAATCAATTTAGTTTAGAATGCAATCGTACGAAAGCTTTGACAAAGATTGTCTTAAGGACAATCAAAATTGTTGTTTAAATAAAAATATGAAAAGTCAAATTGGTGTTCTTAATAAAGGTACTGCAACAACGAACTTTGGCGTTTTGACATGTCTAAATTGATTTATAAAAGTGATATAAGAGCAAAACATCCACATTTCGATGCGTTAAGACACAATGAATTTGATGCCAATTTCCACATTATATATAAAATTTAATTTACTAAAGTATTCGATTAGAAAATTCTATTAGAAAAATATAAAAAAACCATACCATTAAACCGATGAAAGAAATAATATTTCTATGCAACAAGTAGAGAACAGTGTCAGATTTGCTGTATGTAAAACTATCCATAGTATGCCTATAACGCATAGAATAACAGCCCAACATGCTTCTTAAAACACTCATTTGTGTTGCAATAAGGTAAACAATAAGGTAAAAACAGACTTCGTAGAGCAACAGTTAGTCTGGGTAAAGCCTGAAAATAGTACAGAGCAATGGATAAGAGTTGTTGTCGTTAGGAAATTGGATCAAAGAAAGTACTTAATAAATTGTAATAATATATATATTACAAATATTAGTTAAATAATTCTGTTTCGTATATACTATTTTGAAAAAACACAAGTTTTGTTTAATCATGTTTAATTAATCCATTTATTGGTTAAAAAGAATTGGATTTACTTCATGAAAAGACTCCTTAAAACGTAATTCAATATTGATGATAAATGAATGTTTTGAAACAATTTCAGTAAAATGAAAAAAAAATGAATAATTCGTTTGTTGAATCTTAATTTGCATTTAATAATTTAAATAATTATAATGTACATATTCATTAACATTTTAGCAGACTTTTATTTATATGCATGAACAATATTTATTCTCTTTTCAATACTTAATCAAAGAAATTTAGTATAAGAAAGGTCTTGAGGGTACCATTCTCATAAAGGATTTATATTCAATGACAACAAGTAACAGCATAGTTAAGTTCAGCTTCATTTCTTTTATTATTTTATTAATATTTATTTTGAAATATGTGTTCAATTTATATGAGAGTAAATCTTGATAATTTTAATAAACATTAAAGAATATTAAACTATCTACAAATAAATGTTTTATGACAATGATTTTTAAATCATCATATAAATCATCAAATGAAAGACCATTGTATAGGAAAAAAGAATATAATTGACCAGAAATTTTTATTATTCAAATATTTAAATATTAGAAAAAGACCCGTTATAAAACCCAGTTTAGCTGAATTTGTCTTTGGAAGTTTCTGTTTTAATTTTTAAATCGTAATTATTATAATTTATTATTTATTGCTTCGAATTCTGTGTTGATTTAACAGTCGGTCAATTAAGTCGGCTCCCACCGACATTCGGTGACGGCGCTGCACCGACAGAATGGTCTCGATGAGTGCTATCGATTTTGAACAAATCCTTAAATGGATTAACTCCGGTCTCTCCATAATTTTGCATTTTATTTGTTGATATTATTTTTAATAACAAAAAATTGTAATTTCTACAAAATTGATTTGTAGCAATATACCGTATTTTCACGCATATAATCCGCGGGTCATTAGTGATTTCATCTACACGCCAGGTTACTCGCAGGGTATAAAGTAAATGTGTATCTTAAAAATAATTTACACGATAGCAAATAACATTTCACGATGATGAACACTTGATAATATGTAATTTTACAAACTCCAAATGCCCCTGGCGAGGAAAAAATTATGCGGGTTACATGTGTGAAAATACGATAATTAGTAAATAAGTGATAAGCACAAAATCAAAAAATTAAAATTTTTATATCCATTCTTTATGCAGACTACTTTATGCACTCTACTTTACCAACAACATTTTTAAAATTTAAAAATTTTAATTAAAAAACAATAAAAATCAATCGAAAACAATGATTAACACATGTCAATGGTTCACGGCAAGTTCAATTCTGTAATAGTCTTTGCATTCCACATTTACAAAGGAAACTGTATATTTCGGCGTTTTCTTCCTATCCATGTAGTTCTCATATATTCAATAAAACTTTGATGCTCACGACTGTTGCCAAAATCTGCCAAAAACTGGTTGACCAATGTATCATATCGTGAAACCAATTGTAATGTCTTGAAATTTGCAAAATGCAAGCACCGGATATTCTGTCAACATTATCTTGCAAAGCTCATCTTCAGCGTACGGCACAGATAAGCATAAACTTTGTACCATTCGTCAAATTGCCTGGTTAAAATGAAACAGCCAGATATATGACATTGTAAAATGGTACTTATTGCCTTTTCAACGGCTTTTTCGAAATCCATAATGAAATTAGATGGTCATTTTCTTTCATTAATTCTATTAATTACACAAATTGTGATTTGCAACGTCCCTTGATAGATATCTTGAGTTTTTGGAGTAACAAAATGATACATGGCACAATTCCCTTATCTCTGTAAAGGTCATGAATCACGCTAAGTTGATAAAATGCTTCGGGAGTTATTTTAAAGGTCCCAACACCTAGTCAAGTATTGTATTTGGACACTCGCAAGACCAGATAATGAAGCTAATGCAATAAGTCGTTATGAATCATCTTCTCCATTGTCATGTAAAATAAAGTCTTCAGGAGGCATGGTCCTTGTCTCTCTGTACTCATTTGGACACGTCATATCTGAACGACTACGGGGTATAATGTAATTGACCCTCTGGCGATCGCGTTCCAAAGTATGCATAGGTGTCTTCTATATAAATAATCAAGTAAAATATCTGACCAACCTCACAACATAATCATATTAAGGGATTAATTTATACAATAATATATTTGCATAAATGTTTACTTTATTATAATAAAGATTACTGATGTTGTAAGAATTAGTTAGGAAATAAAACTTCATTTTTTATAACTATTTATAATAATTAAAAAATAATTTATCATAAATTTTAAATTGTAATTGAAATTTATTTGTTAAGTAAAAAATTCAATAAATAATCAAGTAACAAAATTAAAATTGTTGAGCTTACAAGTGGATATGGAATTGTTATTTAATAATAAATAATATATAAAAAACAATTAGATTTGTCATTTCTAATAAGAAAATGAAGAAGAGGAAAACTATTCATTTAATTAATTTAAAGTACAAGTAATTATTTTATGATACATATAATATAAAGTTATTTATATATATTTATTAGAATTTTTCTGTTTTTTCTATTCTATGGATTTCTTATATAAATGTTATAAACGATTTATTTATGTTTGTTTAAATTTAATAAATACATTACGAATTACGTCGTTTCGTTTTGCATGTTTTCGAAGTTGCGTCGCTGCTTAAGTAGGATGTGTGACTTTCTTTAAGTGCTCCAAATGAAAATTGCTCCATTTTTTTCATTACGCAACTTCGGAAAAATGCAAAACGAAACGATGCAAAACGAGATATTGGTGTAAATGTATTTTTCTGACAAACATTAACCTACCAATATTTGAAAACCAAATATATTTAATATATTTATAAGTATGTTTTATGACATTTTGTCTTTACCTTTTCTACTTTGTAGTCAAAAGGAATTTAATAATGTAAATTTATTAAAAGACCCACATTTCTGTTTAAATAAATGATCAATGTTTTAAATAAGGAATGTAAAAAAAGTAATGGCAATTTTCTTTATTAAAAATTGAACGCCATTTTTCACAATTTATTTTTGTAATTAATTTTGGCGGATTACCCGCCATCTTCAGACTAAATTTACACTGGCTTTTTGCAGCTTATATATATGAGAAAGGTGATTATGCAATCAATCATGTAATAAAGGATCTATTTGATAATGTTTAACAGAGAAGTTGAGTGTCAAGCTTGAGTATCCATTTTCTGATCCATGGATCTTCTTAATAAGGCATCATACGTTACTCTCTCCTAGTAGTTTTTAAATCGATTATACAGATTTAAAAATCATTTTCTTCGATTTTCTTTTTACATTTTAAATTATGTTCGGCAATATTGCTCCCATTATCCAACCGACTATGCTCTTTGATCCGTTTGCAGAGATGACGAGATGTCTCTCCAATGTATGTGGCGTTACACCCATTACATGTATATTTATATACAAGATCGGAGCACAAACCGAGAGGAGTTGGAGATTTATTACTGAATATATCACGAATTTTATATGATTGGGAAATAATTTTTAGATTCATGGTATTTGCAATCAAACTTTTCAAAATTGATGATTCTAAATGTTTAAAGCCCTCTGAATAAGGATTGATTCCAAATACCAAAGAAGAAATACCTAAAGCAATTTTAATTTATAAATTTAAAAATCACAATTATACGTTGGAAAGATTTGTCATCTCAGTAATTGCATTGCTGAACCAAATCAATCAAATATAATTACTTATTGTAGTTATTTATATTAACTATTAATAGTTAATTCGGAATATATCTTTATTATATTATTATAATATTGATATTATGTTAATCGAAAGAATCTCTCTCTCTCTGCCTAAGACAAACTCAAATCGACATTTTGTGGTATCTTATTTGAATCACAATTGCTGTAATTTTTATCGCTTCTACTGATATATATATATATATATATATATATATATATATATATTATTTTCCGTGAATTGGTAATTATTATCGCACCTTATAAAACCTATATATTTTAAGAATATAAAAGTTTTACCGAAAGAAATAAAGCCATCGAAACGTTTCCAAAATAAAAATATGTTTATTATTTACAACTTTACTTGTTTTACTTTCAATTTGTAAATTTATACACATTTAAAAATAAGTTTTTAATTGTCCAATTTTTGTATCCCAAAATACGAGTAATAAAATACGTAGTGTTCTTCGAGTGTATCCATTTGTATGAGTAGGAGATTTTCTCTGCTTCCTACAACAGGACGACAAGCAAATTTATGTAAAGAAACATGTACTGGTGGTAACCTATCGTACTTGTACAAAGAAATTTTCAGAAATAAGTGGGATGATTGAATAAAAGTATCACAGTTCAAATAATACAAAACAGACAGCTTAGAAATAATTTCGCTCGTTATTGTTTGAAAATAATTAGGATTTGGTCTTTCCTATGTCTATTCGATAAATTGTTTTGTCATTAATTATCTATTGTGGTATAAAACCCACAATACAATGTTTATAAATATTGTTACATGTTAAATTTATTTATTAAATGAAATATTTAACATGAAAAAATATAGATAATTATTTGTTTAAATAATATCTATTTTTAAAGTATTGTTAGTGAAAAATAAATTTTAATAGATTTGTGATTCGTTGTTAGAAGCTATCCGGGCAATGATAAGCGATTTAAAAATTATACTCGATCATTTGGAGAAATTTAATGGAAACGGCAGTTTTGAAATTTGGAAGAAAAAGTTCAAGATGGTTATGAAAATCCAGGGGATTTTAGATCCGGCCCATATCTTCCTTTTTTGTTGACGGATGTTTCGTTAAATATATACATGGATTTGGATTAAAAGAAATAGAGCAACTGTGAAGAAGTACTGCAAATCTTGGACAATTCATTTGGATTAACCAGACGATCTACGTACAGTCAACTGATTAATTTGAAATATTACGAAGGACAAACTATTTACGATTACGTTTCTCTAGTAAAGATGTCGGCATCAAAAATCGACGATCTGACCAATCCAGCCTTTATGGCTGGATTGCCTTTCGAGTTACAATTGAATTTAGAGCAGGCTGGTGATCAAGATTGGTTGAATATAGTCGCAGGTATTTAGGAATTAAAAAATGCGTCACACAAAGTTCAATGTCAGCGGTACAAAACGAGGTGAGGTCAGCGGCGGTAGAAGGAGTTCCTTTATAAAACCCCATATGCCACATAACGGAAATCTGGTACAAACAAGGGTATGACGGGTCTTTTTCTAGTAATAATAATATTCAAATCAGCTATTTTGAGTTATTGAAATTTAAAACAATTTCTCATTATAATGTTTCATATTTAAGTATTATTTTCTTCCCTCTTTTCATTGATTATTTTTATTTTATTTTCATTTAAGAACTGAATTAATTAAAACTTTAAATATTCGATAGAATTAATAAAAAAATTCGAAATCAGTATATTATAAATTGACAATTCTGTAAAAAAATGTTTTTTCATGTTTTTCTTGTATAAAAAGAATACATTACATATTAAATGTACAAATATTAATGTTTAGATCACAATCAATTAATTAATTTTATTAATAAAATAAAGTGACACAAGTTGGCTTCAGGAATTACATAATATTTTTAATGAGTATTATTATTTATTGCCTTTTTATATTATAAAAAAATATTTTATTAAATATTGTTGTCTTTATATTTATTTTATTTATCTATAATAATATATATATATTTATATTTATTTATATTTTTACTAATTTATTATTTAATGGAATAATTATCCAATAGAATGAGTAGCATCAGTTTTGGCAAATTATTTATTTTGTTTTATTGAATTAAAAAATCAATTAAATATGCTTACAATTGTGATTTTTCAAGAAAAAAGAAAATTTTCTTTAGATTTTCTTCTAACCGAAATATTATACTAATAAGAAAATTATTTTTTTATAAAATTTTGAAATTAAATAAAAAAAATATTTGTATACTAAAAAAAGTTTTTTTTCATTTTTTTCTATTTAAAGTTACATAAAAATCGACTTAATATTTTCTGAAAGTTTTCTTTCCATAAATTTGATATCGTTTAATAATTCCAACGAAATTTAAAATTCGATCCGATTAAAATTCATTTTCCATGTTTTTCAGGAAAAAGATTCCCTTTTTTCATTTCCTATTTCTCAAAATATTTAGTTTCAAGTATGCTCATTTTTTCAATCATATTGAAAGTTTAAAATGTTTTTAAACTTAAGAACAAAATATTAAATAATATAAAAAAATAGAAAAGGAAAAAAAGAAAAAAATATTTAATTAATTATTTTGGAGACACCTTTTAAATTACACTGAGGTTTTACATATTCAGTATTAAATTTTCTTTTATAAAAAATTGGAACGATCTGATCACACATTTTTTATGGTTTTTAAAAGCATAATATTGTATTATGATAACATTTAATACTAAGTTGTTGTCATATACTTTTTGTTTTAAAAGTTGTACACACCAAAAAGACTGAAACCTCAAATACGAAAATTATAAAATTATTGTTAACCAGAGAAAAACATCCGGACGTATGGTCACCCTATCTAAATCAATTTGGAAAATGAAAAAAATATTTACTACAAATTTCATTTGTTAAAATGATATTAAAAATATAAAGAAATTTAAATATTACAAGTAAATTTAAATAAAATTATTTTCAGATTATAAGAATAAAACATTAATCAGCCATTTCAAAGCGTCAAATGTTATAAACATTCTACACAATATAAAACCTAGATTGGCTTTCAAGTTAAAAAATTAAATATTAAATATGAAAATGAAATTATTTTTGTTCTTTTGAAATATATATATATATATATATATAT
>MQRK01246368.1:0-18772 GCA_001938485.1 Girardia tigrina
CCATTAACATTTCTCTTGAATGGGCCACAAAAGTCAATATATATATCTTCTGAAAAGGTTCATCTGCAAATTGCTTAATATGTCTTTCTTTTGTTTTCGCAGTTAGTGTTTTTCGCTTTGGCAATTTATGCAACTTTGAAGAACTTCTTTTATCTTTTCTCTCATATTTTCCATATCAAAATCATCTCTGAGGTAGTTAAAAACCTTTTTACTCCCAGCATGACATAACATCTTATGCGTATCTTCAATAAAATCGGTTCTATTTGTTCTCTGGATCCAGTACTTATTATTTTCCGTTGCTACAATGTCATCTTTCAGTTTCCATTTATTTGTTCTTCCTTGTTTCAAATCTTTCTTGATTTGTTCGATTTCTTCATTGTCATTCTGCCATTTGAAATTATTTGGTTCTTCGTGTAACGCTATAATTCGAGTTTTAATCTTTCCTTTCTTCGCTTCTTCATGTGTTGTTTGGCATTGACTACATAATTCGCAAGAGTTTCTCGACATAGCATCTGCATTTGAATGTCTTTCACATTTCCTCTATTCCATTCTCATATCAAGACCGCTGAGAAAATTTATCCATGTTTGACATTGCGGTGTTATTGGGTTCTTTGTGGTCATCATAAACGTAATAGCTTTGTGGTCTGTTCGCAACAAGAATCTTTTCCCATATAACAAATGCTTAAAATGCTGAGTGAAATAATATATCGCTAGTAATTCTTTTCTGGTAATGCAATAACCAAGTTCATGTTTATTCATCTTATGAGAACCATATGCTATGACTCCTTCTATTCCACTCGAGTCTTTTTGTGACAGTACTGCTACAATCGTATCGAAACTTGCGTCTGTGTCCAATATAAATTCTTTATCGAAGTCTGAATACGCCAAGATTGGGGTTTGAACCATTTTTTCTTTTAATCTTTCTAAAGCTTCGTCACATTCTTTTGTCCATATTATTTTCTTATCCTTGTTTTTGCCACACATGCCTTCTAAAACTTTCGAATATCTTGCATAATCTTTTATGAATTTTCTGTAATAATTTGTCAAACCCAAGAAACTCCTTAAATGTTTAATACATGATGGGTTTTGAAATTTGTTAATCGCATCAATCTTTGTTTTATCAGTTTCTATACCATCTTTACTTATTACGTAACCCAAAAACTTGGTCTTTTCTACTAGAAATTGACATTTCTCTGGATTTATCCTCAAACCTGATTCTTTGATTTTTTGAAACACATTCTTTATTCTTTATAGATGTTATTTCTTATCTTTAGAAAATATCAAGATATCATCTAAATATACGACTGCTTCCTTCATGTTCAATTCCACAAGAATTTTTACCATTAGTTCTTGAAAGGTCGCCGGAGCGGCTGCTATTCCGAAAGGCATTCTTTTAAAACAATATTGACCATTCTTTGTCGAGAATGCCGTTTTAATCTTTGATTCTTCATCAAGTTCAACTTGATAGTATGCGTTTCCCAAGTCAATTGTAGAGAAATACTTAGCACCATTCAATGTGTTCAACATATCATCCACATTTGGCATAGGGAATGCTGGTCTGAGAGTAACTTTATTTAATTGTCGAAAATCCATACACACACGTATTTTTGTTTCTCTTTCTTCCAGACGCATACCAATGGAAAGTTCCATGGTGAACTACATTTTTCGATTATGTCATTTTCTTCAAAATTTTTAATAAATTCGTCTAATTTTTCATCAAAATGCCTTGGCTGTCTATACGGCTTTACTAACACCGGTTCATCATTAGTTTCTATTTTATGTTTCGTCAATGATGTTTTCCCAATATCCCATTTATCATCCATGAATATCGACTTAAATTCTTTTATCATGTTCATCAACTGACCATCGACCTTACCTCCGTATAGGTCCGTTATCCTTTTATATGTAAATATAAATATGTAATAAAAATATGTAAAAACACAACTCAAATAAATCAAATTAAAAAAATAAATTAGAATTTTATTCTCCAATATTATTTTTTGTATCAACAATTCCATAAAGAAATGTGCACTGAAAATACAAAATTTTCTGTTCGCAAAAGGTTACGCTTGGATAAATCCAATTAACAACTAGCCAAAATTGAATCGTAAAAGGAAGAGGAAAGGAGAGAAGTAATTTAAGTAAGAAGAAAAAGAAAGACTTCTACCGACCGAGTGACATCGAGAATAATAGAAATCCAATAGGTCTGAACAGAGAAGTTCGAATGCACGGCTGGGTGATGACAGGAAGTCAGTTAGAGGCAGAAGAGGACACGAAACATTCAGTAAAACTTTGCACTTATATGTAGAATTACTCTTTGTAACTATGACTCTAGCAACTGACTTTGTAAAACTATTTAGCAAATAGAATTTTTATTGTCATCGAATTATTTTTACTTCTATTCATATGTTTTACTTAATTGAAAATTTCGGAAAATAGTTCCTTTTGTCAGTCGGACACTCAGATGCTTTCTTTATATTATCAGTCCAAGAGACTTGTCTTTTGAAATATATAACCCTCCATGTCCAAGGACGCATTGCTTCATAAGTATATTCAAATAAAGATAGTCCTGGAAGGTTTTTTTGAGTTTTTTGTGATTTTATAAATATAAAGGAAAGAATGAAGAAAATCAAAGCCAAATGTACTCAGTCTATGAACAATTACTTTGCATTAAAATGTATTCTCATACGAAATGGTACCAGCTCCTTCAAACTTGCTAAAGTTGCAAGATCACAAAGTACCTACAAAATATCTTTTTGTCTCTTCTTTAATTTGAATTAAATTAACCTTATGGCCTACCAAAGTTCTTAGACAATTGAGTCGAATAGACCTGGATCTGATAGATGGTAGGCTAATAAGACTCCAAAAAGTTTTGAGTTTAATGTGACGGCTAAAATGGAGTGTTATGATATTCCACTTGTGTTTTGTGTGGTTATAGCTATGGTTATCAGGTCATGTCTGAGTGCCACCTTGTGTGACGATCGATAGAGAAAGGGTGATCTCAGTGTGACGATAGACAGATCATCCACTACTTGGTTGCGAGAATGGAAATCGATCACTCTTGGTTTATGTATTCGTCCCTGAAGTCTTATACTAAAATCTCTTCAAGCATAAAAAATAAATACCGATATAACAAATACAATTCTCGATCGTTAATTCGTGATTTCTATTATTTCGTGATAACTTAGATGTTACAAGCATGATGTGTCGACCACTGGGTCACCTATTGAACTAAGTTATATTTATAAGCAACGTTATACGGTTTATAATGTCATGATGTCTTCAAACTGATGTACTAAAAAGGCAAAGTATCATTAGCTTGAAAATGCTGGGAATCCTTTGGTACAACGTTATCCCAAGCGATTCCCGTCCTCATGCGGTCCTATCGTGATTCTATTGAGGAACAATCTCTTGGGTGTAGGAACAAGATATCCCTCACACGGATACGTTTCCATCGCAGAAAAGTATTATTTTTTGCGAAAATATAACTGTGTTCACATAATACATTTGCACTTGTCAAAGAATAAATAAGTTAAGGATAATTATAATGTTAGACTTTGTTACCGCTCTTGATAATAACGATCTCAATTAATTATGTTCTCATATAATCTACAGATAAATATCATAACTAATGAATTCTTACACGTGTGAACCACGAGAACCACTCACGGGTCCAGTGCCCGGCATTATATGCCACATGGAGTCCTTGATCTTTTCATGCACGTCTAGGACCTTTGGACCCGGGAAATGTTTTAAGGGAAATTTAGGTTAAACAATGAATAATCTTTGTACATTAAATCAGTCAGAATTACAGTTTGAGTTGTACTTTTTATAAAAAAATATATTCAGGACTTATTAAGTAAAAATGAACCACAAAACATTGATTGTCCGGAGACAAGGAGAATTTGTAGATTCTCAACAGTAAGTTAAGAATAAAGAGTCCATTGGAGTTAAAGATAAAACTAATAAAATGTGACAAATTTTAGCAATTAAACACATTGATGGGAGAGATGTATTCGCAGTCACAATACTTTGCTATATTTTGTAACTGGCCTCGTTGAGGTTGTAGGATCTGATACAAGAACGAATATAGTGCTTATAAACCCTTGGTCGACTGGTTCGATATCGAATTGATTATAACCAAACAGACTGGTCAAATTAGTAAAAGGCTTTCATCTTTATGGTACTTGCCAATATATACATTATTGCTTGGGCTCATGGTACTTTGGGAGGAGTTCATGATTGCTTGAGGAATCTAATTTTGTACTAAAAAAAGAATTTAAATTACACAAAATAATGAAAGGCCAAACAATGAATCACATGCGCTCTTAATCGTAGCCCTTGATGAACACTTCTTTTCATTGATACTTCTTTCACACGAGCCATAGTCTTGTACCTTATACAACCTTCTTGGCTTATTAAACCTTCCTTTAACTTATCCACAGTCAATCTCCTTTAGCAGCCAAAGGAACTAAAGGAATATTTTCGAAGAGGCGACGATTGACAAAGTATAATTCGGAAATTCTTTGCTTCAATGATGATCATTCAAGGGAATCTCAATTCAAAAGTCACTGGAATTAACAATTAATGATGGCCTTAGTTTTTGACGACAATGGAAAATAAATAAATCGAAATGTCGCCAGTTTCATAACGCATAGCCTTGACCTTTTAAGATAAATAAATCGTTCAATTAATTTGTGAGAGAAATGACTAACATCCGATTTGATAGGATTCTGTCGAAAGATCTTGGTCTGAATGACCCTTGACCTTTAACCTGGCCATTACAGTGGGTCTGTTTCGAACAATGTTCTCTTTAGCTTATCTTTTGTTCACTCCACCAATCAAAAATCATTCGGTCAATTAGATAATTATTAAAACAATAAATATAAGATTTTTCTAAAAAAACAAATTTTATATTAACGGCACAATTTAACTGGACGAAGTGTAAGTTTAACGGGATGTTGGCCATGTAATGATTGAAGAGGTAGTTTTTCTTTGGGAAACTTCCGTCGACATGGGTCCTCCTAGAAACCAAATTTTAAAGAGGAAAGAATCATCTTAAAGGGGCATCTCGGAATGTATCCAACAGCGCGTTCCTTTGTTAAAGTTTGTACAAATTGAATGAGACCCAAAGAAAATGTTTCAGCGTTACGTACACATATACAAGACTAGTTTCAAATATTAATGATTTTATATTAATTTCGAATTGAGACGGGCGAAGCAAAGTGACAGAAATTTCAAAAAAATAATAAATATATACATTAATTATTATTTAAGAGTTTTGTTGATTTCGTATAACTTTTTATTTTCGGCAAGTAATCTTTTGATAGGACAAAATATTCATATTATCCACTGAAATGCGTCTTCAACCAGTCCGAAATTCGGGGATAATATTTGTGGCGTAAGAATTACGTGAGACTCGACCCTGAAGTTTCTTTTACGCTAAACCGTTTTCATTTAGGTCGTTCATTGATTCCCAAAGGTGCTGTCGAACGCCGGGTACGTTTCAAGGAAGTGTAGAAAGATTATGGGAATTTATTTTAGGTGTATGATTTCAATACTCATGTGAAAGGTGTGGAGAATAAAGCAGGGTGCCTGTCTTTAATGGGTCCGCCAAAATTCATGCGGTTGCCGTATATTTTAATTTCTTCAAATTTGTTTTTTTCGAAATATGTAACTCACAGACAAATTTCATAAACTCAGTTGGGATAATAAAATATTTTAAGGCTTTATTGTTAATAAAATATAATATCGTAATGAAAATCGACTGATAATACCTGGACATAGAGCTCTGTGGATTGGTGTATTGTCGCAATAAATAAGTTTTAAAGTATCATTAAAACAAATAATAAAATAGCGGTATAATTATATAGGAAATCTTTGAAAACTTTACAAAATGGACCACAACCGCGCAAAACAAAGTGCCTTTAGTAATAAAGTCCAGAATAATGGTTGTTATGTAAACTGGTGAGAGATCATTAAACAGAAAGAGGATCGGTCATGTTCTAGAAGGCCATATCCACGGGACTCATGTCCACCGGGGTACTCCACTGGCTGCTCACGGTAGAGAACGTGCGGCACTTGTATTCCGCGCACTCGGACAACTCCGGTAGAATGACTCCATCAATAACTGTATCGATACTCCAGTCAAGGTCGTTGAAACCACTGAAATTCGACTGACAAATGACACTTTGTCGCACAGGATACAAATTGACGTGTGACTCAATCTCCGCGGCGATTTGGTCTATCAAACAAAGTGTTTGCTGCCTTTCGTGATTCATCAGACAGACTGATGAGGACGATATGACTCTCTTGAGGGTCTCCAAGAATCTGTGTGTTTCATTAGGTTGAAAATGGTTTTTCAGGTAACTGATGATTGCCTTGCGCTGTGAATTCAGGTCGATGTAGTCAATGAAGAATCTCGAGCACATGTACCTCTCGAGCTTGAGAATTTTGGATTTATCAGGGACTATGAAGTTCTGAACCAAAAGTTTACAATACTTGAGGAGGCCCCCACCGCGGATGTGCTCTGGCTGACTAGTGATAATGTGTCGCTCACCCAGGTGCTCAAGTGCATCTGACAGGCTTGGCCACTTCGAGCTGACATAGACTGTAGGATAGAAATTCTGATTGATGTAGACACCTGACGAGAATTTGACGAGAGCCTCATAGAAGATGAGGAGACTATCGAGGACAATCTGAAATGAATCGATGGAGAACTCGAACTGACGCCTCATTCGGTGGGTGAACTTGAGGTCAATCCTGCGGAATTTGCAAGAGAAAAGGCCGCTGACACCTAGCCCGAGTAGTGACCAGCTGTCACCGTTGGCAGGGTTGTGAATCCGGACAAGCTTCTGAATATATGTGATGCGGTGGGCTGCAAATAATGCTGCGGTAGAAGCGGACATGGGGCGCAGGAGGTCCGCGATTACGTCCAGAACTGCCCGTATCGTATCGCTGAAGCAAGTATCCTCATCTAATATCTGAGAACTGTCGAGTATCACGAGGATGTCGATGTCATTGTAACTGTACAGATTTAAAGGATCTGAAAATATAAAAAATTCCAACTCAAAATGAATAAATTTTTATTTATTTAATTTTATTATTAAATTTCTGTTTTAACTTTCACATTTTATAATAAATTTCATTTATTTTAAAAAATAATTCCACTTAAAAAGTTTAATTATTTGTTTTCTTGCTATTATTATTATTATAAATTCAGTGTCGCGTCCTAAATGAAAATAATAACATAATAATAGTATTAAGAAATAATTCGCAGACCTTTTTTGGAGAAATTCAAACAGATTATACCCATTTGATCCCAAACCTTGTCAGCCACAATGATTTTTGATGACACGATCAATGTCTTATTTTCTTAGAACTAGTATCTCCTGAAAAGTTTCGTTCGCTGGACTCACGCTTTATCTTAGAATCAAATAGATACTGACTGGTAGCCCTGTTTGAACTGGTTAATCCAATTGTAGATTATGAAACGCAAGGGGATTAAATTGTCATACGTTCACAGTAATTTAACATTTTTTTCATTCTTAGCACCACGCTAAACAACAAATTTAATGGCACTCTGACACTCGACAGAATGTAACATTTTAGACAATAATTTAAAATTAAATCAGTGTTAGATCCACTGTGGTCATTCGAGCCTATATCTAGATTTGAATTCAAACTGATTGTTAAGAGAACTCAGACATTCGGTGTAACATTTATTACATTCTCAATTTGGATCATCTTATGACAATCAATAGTACTGCTTTTACTTAAATTCATCACTCAATCTTTAATACTTATCATCCAACATCTGAACTAACTTGAAAAGAATTATTTTATTTTAAATATCAACTTTAAATTTGATTGGTTAAAATAAAATTACTTTTTATAATTATTTAAAAACATTAATTTAATTAAATTATTTAAAAATTTACAAAAATAAAATTCATGGGCGCCCACAAGGAAAGGAAAAGTAGGGCACTTGTCCTCTGGAAAAATAATGTTTTAAAAAATTGAAAAAAAATATTTTACTATGAAATTTGAAAATTATAATTGGATGCTAAAACGATATTGGCTGCTAAAATCTAAAAATATATTAGATAAATAGGCTGAGAAAAAGTACATTACGAAAATTCTATTCCAAAAATAGATTAATAATCAAATAAATGAATAACAAGGAATTAAAGATTATTTTCACAAAGATTTTTACTCTCTGATGGCCGGAAAAATAAATGGTGTACAAAAATATATTTAGGAACAATATCATATGGCAAATACCTTTGAAAAAACATGCCTGTTCTCATAACAATCAATTTGAATATTTTTTTTTTAATGTTGTTTATTTTTTTGCGCCGCCCTGGAAAAAATCCTGTGGGCGCCTATGATAAAATTATTTAAAATTTACAATAATAATAAATTTAAAATTTTGAATATTAAATCTAAATTTTAATAAATTAGTTTCAGATTAAAAGAATTAAAATATTGATCATCCATCTGATTAGGAGAGACACAATCCCAAATCAACACACAACATTTAAACATGCAAACAACACACAAAAACATCAACATTCCCAATATTCCTCACACTCATATTTGTCATAACCAGGGCTGTGTAGTCGGAGACGAAGGCTGAGTCGAAGTAGGAGTCGGACATTTTAAAAATGTAGGAGTTCGAGTCGGAGTCGGAGTTAGGCAATTTTAGTCCGACTCCGCAGCCCTGGTCATAACACCAAAATTTTATTTACTAACAAAATGTTTTTATAAACAAATTTTTGAAAAACATCTTTTCTTTTGCTTATAGATAGATATAATGTGATATAAATATGAATACATAATTTACTCTAAAATTTGTTATTACATTTTATAAAAGTTTTCAATATTTTCAAAATTACATTGAAACAAATTTTAATTATAAAATTCAAAAATTTATGTGAACTCCAAAACCCTAACTTTCGGTATTTAAAGAACAAGAAATGGTGCTTTAAAGAAATTACATTTCTTTACCTAAGTCAATGTCTTACAATGTAAATACTTTGCTTTGATGAGATGTGATTTTAACAAGATGGCGAATCTTTCCATTACAGCATTAAAACGCGAAACTGTCTCAAGGAAAACTTTTCAAATAAAATTAATAAAAATTCTCTATCGATTCATACTAAAATTATATGTTATGCCGGCAACTGTCTGCGAATTCGTGTGTTCAGCAACAGTTGACTGAAATAGTGTAATTGTTTAATTCATGAACTAGTCAATTTTTGACGAATTCACTAACTATATGATAAATTTTCCTTTTAATATGAAAATTTCTCAATTTAAAATTGAAGATTATGTATTTAATATGAAAAATATCAATTTAATATGAAAAAATATCAATCTATTATGAAAAATATCAATTTAATATGAAAAATATGTTTAATATAAAATATATCAATTTAATATGAAAATTATTTTTTAAATTATGAAGAAATATCAATTTAATATCAAATATTCTGTATTAATTATGAAAAAATAAATTAAATATGAAAAGAAATTTTAATTTATTATGCAAAATAGATTCAAAATGTAAAATTTTTATTCATAGTTATTAAATCTTCTTCCTATGTAGCAAGCTAATTGCTAAGATATATATTTTAAAAACATTTTTTTCATATTAAATATATAATTTTTATATTAAATTGATAATTTTTCATATTAAATTGATACTTTTTTCACATTGTATTGATATTTTTTTCATATTAAATGTAAATAAAAATTTCACAATTGAATTAAATTTATTTTTTGAAAAATTGCCGAGTTCGTGAACCTGAGTAACCATTTTCTACTTCAATAAAAGTAGCAATAAAACTCGCCCCTAACAGTTCATCAGCTAGATCATCCATCGCAAGAACGCATTTGATACATTCAAAATCAAATTTGTACGATGTATCAAGACATACCAAATTTATCTTAATTTTGATTGGATATAAATAATATTACTTAAAATTGAAAACTAAACAAAATCTTCGAAAAAAATAATATTTAAAATTATTTTTAAAAAAACCTCGCCAAATATTAAATTTTTTAGAAAAAATATAAATATTTTTACATTATAATAAATATCGAAGATAAAATTCCACAAAATTATTTCTTTCATTTTAAATTAATATAAATTTATTATACTAGAAAAACAATTTTCCAATAATTTTAAAAATAATTTAGTGAAATTTAATTTGCGGTATTTTTTACAATTTACAAATATTTTGAAAATAAATTTAATATTTTCGATTAATTTTTTTTTAAATAAGTAATTATCAAAATAATGTAATGGAAATAACGCGTCAGAGAGACTCATGGAAGACAGAATAGATTGAGTAGCGAAAGTCGTGGACATGATGATAGTAATGGAAGTAAGTTATCGGAGCGAAACTCACAGAGGACAGAGAGATGAAGCACTTCTAGTATCATGGTAGAGAGAGACTCGCCGAGCACAGAAACAGTAGACCTAATGTCCCACATCAGAGAGATTTACCGAGCACAGAAGCAGTGTCCCATATGAAAGACAGACTCACCGAGCACAGCGGCCGCGCCGCCCCCGTTCAAACGCATGTCGACCATCGGGAACTGATACAGCTCGAGCTTGTGCTTGACCGCGAGGATGAAGTCCTTGATCGTGACCGAGATCGTCGGCAAGCCCGCCTCGCCGCATATCACGAGCGTCTCGTTGAGAATGGCGTCCAGTCGACGGACTTGCGCGTACTGGAGGATCGCGAGGTTCTGGCCAATGCTGCGATCGCTGCCTCGGTCGATACCGCTGTCGATACTCGTGCAATCTGTGGCGGCCATCTTGGCGCTCTGTCGTCAAACAGGAATTGTATTGTAAGATATCATTTACTATTTATTGTATCTCTATTCGGTATTCATTGATTGGAGAATGCTCGATTGTCATTGGTTCAGTTCTGGTGACGTCATGTGAAATCTCTATTAATACACACGGTCGGCGAGTCGGCGAGTCGGTGTGTCGGCTCATCCAGTTACCGTATTTCTTGAACAGACACACACACCCAGTAATCACAGTCACACACACACACTTACCCATAATCAGGAGCTATCGATTGTGTGCAACATTCGCTGGTGTCTCGCTCATACATTCTATGTGTCGTCTTCTAATTATCGATTTTACGATTTCATTAACTTTTGTTTATTTATTTATTTTTTAATATTTATATTATTTTATTTGTTTGTCGATGTAAACATAATTTGATAATGAAATTTGTTATTAAAAACAAGAAATGGCTCACTGGACGCTGTCGATGCACGCGTGATTGGAGCAGGCACTGCTGATGGCCTATCGTGTCTGACAATATCCATTCATGATTGACCTAGATAAATGTAGAACACTGCAGACATCGATATGAATAATTGAAATGGATATTTCCCGCGGCTGAAGATTGTCTCTTGCTTCTACAAACGATCGTAGGAGAATAATGGAGGTAGGATAGTGGAATGGGGAACCGGCGTTGTTATGCGCGAGTCGCGCTCACAGGCGGCTTGTGAATTGGTCCATTGAATACCGCTAGGAGTTATTCTTTGTTTTGATTAACAAAAACATTCTTCGTATTTCTGAATATTATCTTTTGTTTTGTTTTCAGTTATAATATTGTCAAATTTAAATTAAAATTTTAAAGTTATTTATATTTATATTACAATATATAACTTATAACTCAATTATTCCACTTGTTGAGTAGCTTGTACCACTTTTTTTTCCTTATTATTTAAATTAAGTCTTCTTCAAGTACGTAGCAAAGAGGTTATGGCGCCATGTTTCCATCGTCTCTGATCACTTCCTCGAACACAATTATACCCACGGACACTTCTGACTAATAAGATTTAGAATCGAACTTAGGATTAGGGAAAAAGCCCAGAGTTTCATCTGCGTAATGCTCAAAGTTTACTGTGATCAAATTTTTTTCTTGCTTTTGCATGGCTTAATTTTTTAATCAATGCATAGTAATATATTTGTCTAAAATGTTAGTTTGTTTGTCAGTCACACTATGATATAAATGCAAAATGGTGGAGGAACCGAAGCGAATCCACGCAAAGACGTAGTCAATCTGGATACCCCGCATCAAAACGGTTCTGTCGGGGCAGCACTTTCACTGAAAAACGCCGGGAAGTCGACAAAATCGAAAAGTTCTTAAATCAACACTGAATTTGAAACAATAAATAATGAATTGTAATTATGATATTAAAATAAAAACAGAAACTTTCAAAGTAGAAAATTCAGCTCTTCCGTCATATATGACGGGTCTTTTTCTAGTTTATAAATAAATATATTGTTATATAAATATGAATACATCAAAATTTTAACTTAAATTTTACAGTCATACAATTTTTAAATTTACAAAATTTCTCAAATGTACAGTTTTAACAATTTTTTAAATTTAAAAATTTAGGTTCACAATTTAAATATTTTACAATTTAATTTATAACACCCAAAATTTTGTGAGCATAAAATCCTAACAATTCATATAAAATTAGTTGATTATTAAATAAAAATGAGTAAAACTATATTCTTATTGTGAGGAAAAATTTGGAATGTTGTAAGTTTGTTGTTTGTATGCTGTTTTGATTTGTGACTCTCCTACTCAGATGGGATTGATATGTTTATTGATTGATTATTTGAATCTAATGAAATTAATTTAATGATATTAATGATAATATAACTCAATGTTATCTCATCAAGAATAGATTTAAGGAAAGGGAACAGTACAGTAGAAATAGCGATTGGAAGAAAAAAAATAATGCAGGATACCATAATAGACCTCAAAATCGTCAATACCCAGTTGTGGAAATTGATGAAGGCAATGACGATAGCGAATACGAATAGACTAGATCAAATCAAGGAAAGGTATCAAAGAGGGTGTTCCAAGATAAGAGACAAAGGTATGAAAAGGATCAAGGAAATGAGGAGTCACGATCGCAAGGAGAGGTGATCAATGTGCTCCATTAAGTGATGAAATTAAGTATGATTGTGTGTGTAATTGTTTATGTGAATGTGTGCGGATGATTGTATATGTAATTGTATGACTGGAATTAACCCCCTCGAAGTTTGTAAATTAGATTGTTGGAAAAAAAAGAAGAAAGAATTCACATACTGCACAAATATTCACTAAATGTATAAAAACATTTTAAATACATTCCAAAATCGTGCATATTGATAAATTGTTGTCTGTTGATTAAAAGTCTTCTTTAAAATCAGAACAAAACATTTAAATTGATTCTAAATAGAATTTTATTTTAGTAGTAAAATGGAAGAAAAAAGAAACAAAATGAAGAATGAAGAAATTTTACAAATAACAAAGCTTAACATTAAATATGACAAAGTGAATGGTAGACAAAGTATAGATTTGACATTAAAGATAGAGAAGTACACTGTCTTTTAGACCCCGATGCTAGAGTAAATGTGATTGAAGCAAGTTTAATTACAAACATACCAAATATTAGGATTAGAGAATCGCGAAGACGTTTAGCATGAGCAAATGCTTCGGAATTAATAAATTATGGAACAGTACTCTTGAATATTAAAATTGAAGGGAACCAAAAGAATATAAAATTTTATTTTGACAAAGGAATGAACCAAGAAATGATAGCAGGAGTGGACTTTTTGGATAATTTTGGGATAAAGCTTATTAAGAAATCAATACAAAATAGTGATGCATTTATGATAAGGGATAGCCCATCAGATGAAGACAGATTGAAAAGGATGACGGACCTATACGGAGATAAGGTCGATGATCAGTTGATGAAAATGATAAAAGAATTTAAGTCGATATTCATGGATGATAAATGGGATATTGGGAAAACATCATTGACGAAACACAAAATAGAAACTAATGCTGAACCGGTGTTAGTAAAGCCGTATAGACATCTAAGGCATTTTGATGAAAAATTAGACGAAATTATTATAAATTTTGAACATAATGACATAATTGAAAAATGTAGTTCACCATGGAACTTTCCATTGGTATGCGTCTGGAAGAAAGAGAAACAAGAAATACGAGTGTGCATGGATTTTCGACAATAAAATGAAGTTACTCTCAGACCAGCATTACCTATGCCAAATGTGGATGATATGTTGAATACATTGAACGGTACAAAGTATTTCACTACAATTGACTTGGGAAACGCAAACTATCAAGTTGAACTTGATGAAGAATCAAAGATTAAAACGGCGTTCTCGACAAAGAATGGCCAATATTGTTTTAAAAGAATACCTTTCGAAATAGCAGCCGCTCCGGCCACCTTTCAAGAACTAATGGTAAAAATTCTTGGGGAATTAAACTGGAAGGAAGCAGTCGTATATTTAGATGATATCTTGATATTTTCTAAAGATTAAAAAGAACATCTACAAAGAATAAAGAACGTGTTTCAAAAAATCAAAGAATCAGGTTTGAGGATAAATCCAGAGAAATGTCAATTTCTAGTAGAAAATACCCAGTTTTGGGCTACGTAATACGTCAAGATGGTATAGAACCAGATAAAACAAAGATTGATGTGATTAACAAGTTTCAAAACCCATCATGTATTAAACATCTAAGGAGTTTCTTGGGTTTAATAAATTATTACAGAAAATTCATAAAAGATTATGCAAGATATTCGGAAGTTTTAGAAGGCATGTGTGGCAAAAACAAGGATAAGAAAATAATATGTACAAAAGAATGTGACGAAGCTTTTCAGAGATTAAAAGAAATAATGGTTCAAACTCCAATCTTGACATATTAAGACTTCGATTTACTTTTTACTTGAAAATAAAATTATTTTCAATTAGTAGGAATCAAAGAAAATACCAATCAGCTATCTGGGTAGGAGAGACAATCCAAATCAATATACAACATGCAAAATATAAAACAACAAACAATTTAAAACATTCCTCACAAACTCTAATTTAATTATTGCTGTAAACAAAATCCAAAACATCTGTACCATTTTGATGTCACTTTATAAAAGAAATAATCTTGGAATTTAAAATTAGGGCTTTATTCAATTTGTGATGCTTTGATCCAGTCAGTAGTTAATATGTTCTCTAGGTAACTGAATAAGATAGTATCTCTGTTTGGCTGCACACTCCTGAAGTGGACCACTTTCTGTTCATGTATTTCTTTTTTGAAGTTATCAAAGAAGTTGCTCATACAGATGAAAGTATCTATAAAATGCACATTTGCGCAGAATATCGAACCGAAAGTCATTGTAACAAGGTACACTTGTGTATGAATTGCGTACCGTGGCGTGCCAGCTAGCAAGAATCAATCATGATGCATGTATAGCGAGTGATTTTATACGTTATTATTTTTCTTTTTTATACTTCTTGTCGTAATTCTTTCATTAAACATGAAACCATTTAATGTTATTTAATAAAATAGATCATGGTAGCATAACTTTGAATAGAAAGTGTAGCAAATGATCAATAGATCTGAATGATGAAAATAACAACAAAAAAGGTTTTTTATTTTAAAAAAATATAAAATTTTATTTTATTCCATTCTTTATATTAGCTAAGGTTCTATATACGTATATATATATATATCCATGGAATTTAGAAACATGTTTTTGAAGACTTTTTACTCAATCGATTTTCTTCAATCGTTGCACACTTACTCATTCTCGATGACAATAAATGGTTATGTGAAAATTTGATCGAAAAAAACTTTTAAGATCCCAAAATGGTAAAAAACAGAAAATTCGGAGTTCCCAAACAATATTAATTGCAAGATATCTACTTATAAATTATAAGCAGTTTATATTAATGTTTAATATGTTTTTAATTAAAATTTTTTAAATTTTAAAAACTTTGTTGGCAAAGTAGAGTTCTGTCTGCATAAAAAATGGATATTGTTGGGAACGTTCATAAAATATAAAATTTTTGAATCTTATGAAATTATTAAATAAACAATTACATTCCGTAAAATAAATATGTTAAAATAGATTTTCAGAAATTTAATATAAAAAATTAATTTAAGTAAGAAATAAAATAAATTTTACAGTAGGGCTATTAAAAGATTTATGTAAAGATTTATTATAAAGTAAAAAAAGTTAATTACAAATTTGAGGAAAATATTTATTTGAAATAAAATAAAAGTAATTTAAGTTTGATATTTTATTTGCGAAATAAAARTAAACTAAACTATTTTTTTGTAACTTTTAAATCAAAGTAAATTAAAAATGTGGTTATAATTTTTTTGGAAAATGTAATTATAATTTTTATTGGAAATTAAAATTGGAATTAAAAAATAATTGAAAACCATTAAATTGACTTAAATAAAAAAATGCGATTTTAATTTTTTTGTAAAATGTAATTGAGAAACAGTTAAATTTAAATGTACCATAAAATTGAAAAATTAATAAAAGACGCAACAAAATTTTTGTGACAAAATTTTAATTCACTATAATTTTTATTAAAGAAAATATAAATTTTTAATTTGTAAAAAAATATTCAAACCATATTTTTATTTATATCTATTTTTATTTAAATTGGTTGTGTAAAAAAGAAAGTACAAAAGTTCCTCAAAAAATATTTGTTTAAAAAATTCAAATTGTTATAGAAATAAATTTTTGTGTTCATTATAATGTCTTTTGAACAAGAACCCAATAGATATAAAAATTTAATTTTTTTGATTTACTAGTTTTTAAATTAGTAATGCCAATGTTGTGGAGGTTACAGAAGTAATAAAAAAATGAGATGGTTCTTCCACCATATTCACTGAAATAATCCAATTTTTTAAATTTTTAATTAAATTATTTATGTAATAATAAATAATTACACATATTAAATTAGCGCATATCGTATACACTTGAAAGAACTTAGATAAAATTGAAATAAATATTTTTTGAAAACAAAAATATTAAGAATCTTGGACTTTTAGTATACCTTGTATCGCAACTCATACAAAAGTGTATATCTACGTCGAATGTACGTTTCAAGAGAATACACTGAGAACCCCTGGTTATCAAGAGCAGTGACAAAGTTTAATAATATATTTAATTATGTATTATTTGCCCTTTTAACAAGTACAAATTATTTATTTTGATTTCTATAAATACTTTTTTAAAAAAATAAAAATAAATTGTGAGTAATTTAAAGTTTCATTTAAAAATTAATTAATATTGAAATGTTATTCATTTTCCAGGAAGCGGACTAGCAGCAAATATTTTGAAAATATTAATTATAATCAGAAAGAATTATAAATTTGAAAATATTATTAGATATATTCGTGAACTTTTTAAAATTTGTTTGATTTCAGAAATGCAATGAAAAAAATTATAAAATTTCTTGAACCCTGTGTCTGAGAAGACCCTTGATCAAAGGGGCCTTTAAGTTACTATGAGTTCGAGCACCCCCCTTGACTTGACTTGATTTAAGATTCTTTTATTCCTTATCTTTTTTTAAATAAAAACTTATTTTAATTTATAAATAAATTACAGATATCGAAAGAAAATAATTTATGATTTATTTTGATATATTTAGTTCATTTTAAAATGTCCCATTGGTTTAAACATTGATTTTGTGTGGAGATTTGTGGAAAAAAATAATGAATCAGACCATCATATTATTGACGAGGTTAGATTTCATGAACCAGGCCATTTTGGGTGTACGATGTACACCCAACTTTTGTATTAACATTCAGATAGGATCTTTTTCAAATATAAACATTTGAAATTTTGATAAAGCATTTTGAAGGACCTTTATTTTCTTTATATTGTTTATAATTTTGTGACCGAACAACTATACAGTCTATGGTAAATACAAGGTCTAAGATTTGACTGTTTACATTTATTTTTGCCATTCAATATTAGAAAATTAAGGTGATTTCTGACCCCCTTAGTTCTAAAGGAGTATTTCGAGCACTGATTATTAAAAATATTCTGTCCAACAAAATAAATAAAATGTCGAACAAAATAAAAATTATTCTGATACGTTTAAAATAAAATATTTTTATAATAATTAATGAATTTTTGATTCAACATAATCAACTCCAGGTCTTTGAATCTCCATTAATAAAATAAAAGGATGTTTTTACAAAAAGAATTTTTCCATTTTAAAACAGATCAAATTAAAAAAAGTTATTTGATTTATAGTAACACAAAAAATGGTTTAAAACTTATATTTTATGTAAATGCTACGAAGCAATAATTACAGTTAACATTATAATTCAATAGAACCTATCATTTATTTTATAATACGGTGTGGGACAAATTATTCTTGATTTTATTTACAATATGAGCATTTTTCGGTGAGGGCTTTTTTCAATGTGGGATTTTTTCTATGTGGGTCTTTTCCATGTGGACTTTTTTAATGTGGACTTTTTTTCTGGGAAACATTATTTTATATAACTAAACTTAATGGGTGCAAACACGATTATTTCGTTGTTGTTGTTTTTCTTCACTGTTGTTTATTACGGTTTATAATGGGGTATCTAGGTTGGGTATCTAGGTGATTATTTATTTTCAAAAACGAAATTCAAAACGATAGAGTTTTATAAAAATATTTATTTATTATTTACAGTTACAAGTTTATTTTCTTTAAATGACGTATACCTTATTCTTATGAATTTAAAGTTTAGATAGATGGAGAAGTAGAATTTACTTACTCCAAAATGATTTTAAAATATACATGTAAAATACAGTGCGTTCAAAAAGTAACTGTGCACCTGCAATTTCAAAACAAGAACGATATCCTGTGTTCTAAAAATCAATAACAAAATATTTTGAATAGTCAATTTTATGTGAAGAA
>MQRK01246369.1:1632-19156 GCA_001938485.1 Girardia tigrina
AGCGGGATCGCTCCTAATTTGTCGACTCCACAGATTGATGCTGATGCTTCAAATTTCCGACACCACGTGCCGAAATCTCCAATTCCATCAAATGTGCGGACTGCGTCCGTAAATTTGATACTGCATATGCCGCGATAGCTTGTCGTCTAAATTAGAATAAAAATAACTAGACTGCAGAAGTATTTATTTAAATCAACCTCTGTTTCGGTAAACAACCGATTAAAACAAATGAATTAATTATTAATTACAATCACACATGCCAATTTACACAAAAGGAGGCTCACCATTATTAATTACATTTGCCTCGATTGATTTGAAAAACCATTTATAAATACATTTCACTAAATTCGACTAATATCAGAATTCAACTGATAATTTTCGTCGTAATGGAATAAAGAGCTCAATTTTCATTATTTAATTTAATTGTTCTATATTCAATTATTTAATTTATTTATTTTCTTTTCGTTAATTACTTATTTTATTTAATTTCTTTTTCATTTATTTAATTCTTTAATTTATTAATTTAATTTATATATTTTATTTATGAATTTCTGAAACTGGCAAAAATGTTCGGTCAAATTGGCAATTCTCCGCTCCACTACCTCTATTTAATCAATTGATTTTCAATGATCAAAATGAAAATGAGATATCCTATTTCAAATAATTAATTTAATTAAATTTAGATTATAAAAATTATTACAAATAAACTTTTAAAATATTAGATTTTTTATTGAAAACAAATAAACGTCATTTAAAAATATATATTTCGACGGTTTAACCTTCATATATTAACGAAAAATATATTATAAAAAACTATATTTTTAAATGACATTTATTGGTTTTTATTAAAACTATTATTTTTATTTTCATAAATTATATTTTATTCATTTAAAAAGAAACTTTAAATTAAATAAACAAAAATTTTACTTTTCTTTTAGAAAGCGTGTTTTATTTGATATAATAGGAAAATGTGATTCTACTTTTTATTTTATATTACCATAATTTGCCTCCTACAATAAATTTTATTATTATATTTTATATTTTATTATTAAAATTATATATTGAAATGCAAATTGTTCAATAGTAAATTACATTTAATACCTCTATTTAATCAATAGATTTCCATTGTACAATAAGTGCGTATCTTTACCAAAATTTCCAATTTCTCTAAAAAAAGCATTTACACATATAATGAAAAAAAGATTTGTGTAATTATGTCAAAATAATTCATTTAATTAAATTTAATTTATTTAAATTAATATTACTAATTTTTTAATTATCTTGTCATTATTAATTAGGTTTATTATATTTTAATAATATTGTTGCTTCTTAGAGAATGTCTAAAAGAATTTTTACATAGAAAATCAAGATTTTTATTTTCTAACGGAAAGTCAATTTTTTATTCGATATAATAACTATAGGTTATTTTACTTATTATAGGATATACCAATAAATCGCCCCTTGTAGTAAATTTATGAAAAGTAAAATAATTTTTTTAAATACATATTTTACTTTGACTTAATAGTAAATTACATATAAAACCTCTAGATTTTATCAATGGATTTTAAATAATCAATAGAAAATGTCAAACGTAATTTGAAAATTTTCTATAGAAAGCTTTGTAACGCACAAATCAAAATAAAAATGAGATATTGTATTTTAATAATTTATTCAAACTATTTCACTATCATAAATATAAACTTATAGGAGACTCAATTTATTAGGAATAAAATAGTGTATTTTTGAAATAATTTCATTTAATTTTTAAACAAACAACATTATATATATTTTTAATATTTAAATTTGAAAAAATATACTACAGTCAACCTATTTGATGAAGTTTTAAAAAATTATATTTGATATTTTTGTTTTGTAAGAAAATAGGTTATTAAATAAAAAGAATCATATGAATAAATATTTTTATTTTAATTTATAGATAATTAAAATTTTGAAAAAAGAATAAAAGTTTTAATTAATCAATAATCAACTAACGACATTTTTAAATAAATAAATTTAAAAGTTAAATATTCAAATATTTAAACATTCATATCGGCATATGCTAAATATTTCAAAGTAGCAAAGATTCCGGAGAATACACAAGAAATATTGATGATAGGGTTATTATCCCACGAGTTAATACCAATATATGAAAGTGTATCTGCGGATATAAAGGATATGAAGAGTGTCATAATGTGTTTGGTTTGTGTAAAAAAGAAAGTGCGAAAGTGTGTCGAAAATATTTCTTTAAAAAACTTGAATTGTGATAGAAATAAATTGTCGCGTTAATGACATCTTCATTTGATCAAGAACCCAATAATTATAATTTAATTTTAAATAATCATTTTAAATATTGTATTATAATTTAATTTTTTAAATATATAATTTAAAATTTTTATAATTTTCAATTGTAAATATTTGCGGAATTATTACGCAAAAATAATATTAAATAATTTTATATAGAAATATGTGTAAATGTATTTTTTTGAAATTTTGTATTGTATTTCTATTTTAAAACTGTTTTTACACTTAAAACTATTTAAATTATAAAAATCAACTATTTTATATATTAATTTTGTCTTTAATTATATATATATATAATAGTATTTAATTTTTTAAATTTATTAAATTCAGTTTAACTATTTTTAAGATATTATATTTAATTAGTTTTCAAACTAATTTTATTTATTAAGTTTATTATTTTAAATTTAATTTGCCTTTCAAATATATTTAATTACGAATTTTATTAATTTTAATTCTATCTCAAACATTTACTTTTAATTATTATTAATATTGTAACATTATACCATATTTTATCTTCTTTATATATTTTTCAATAAATTTCTATCTTTTACTTTTGTAGTTTAATATTAATTTAAAATTTTTTTTCTTTAATTTAAAAGTTTGAAAGTCTGTTATAAACTTTAAACTCGATAAAATAAATTAAATAGTTTTCATAAATGATTGGGATAAACACCATGATAAATTTTGTGAATAATTATTTTTTAAATGTTAATCATTAATTTTAAACGTTTATATTTTGAAGTTTTTAACAAATATTAAAAAAATATTTTTATAATTACAATCATTGGTTTTAACTATATAAATGTTCCTTATATATATTAAAATTTATTTTAAATTATTTAAATTAATTTGCTTTAATTTTCTTTTTAAAATTAATTATTTTTAAGATTCATTTTAATTTTAGAAATGTTTTACAAGATTTATCACCTTATTTTCACAAACCGTTTTGAAATTGTTCCGTTGGCTTAACAGAACTTAATACTCCTATATTATAATAATTTAAATCGATTTGAATCATCGTTATCATTTACACCGAATAAAATAACAGAATATTTCTATTAAAGTTTTCTATTAATCAATAATTTACAATTTGAGAAAAAATAAGAACTGAAAGAAGTCAAGTTTAATTAAGAAATAATCGAATCTCTTGTTTCACACAATAAAATCTTTGGTGTTTAAATTTTTCTTAAACATTTTACAAAAATTATATTTCTTTAAACAAATAGTCAGAAAAAATATTTATCTTTGATCATAATTAAAGATTTATTTATTTATTTTATCGATAATAGATGATTGAATTTTTAAAATTATCATTAAAAAATATAAAAATTTGTTTCAATAATATTTTTAAAAATATTTTTTGGTGAAATAGAAATCAATTTTTATGACTTTTTTAAATCAACGTAAACGTAAAATATTCATTGGACAAGAAGCCCCACGAGATTATATCCCTGGTGTCGGTCGAGGGGCCACTGGCTTTACGACAAGATCGGATATTGGTCCGGCCAGAGATAATACCGACGTTCCTGATGAAAGGCACCATCAATTTATCAAGCAAAACTCGGAAAATGACGACGATAATGATAATCTAAATGATTCTAATTACGACGAATTTGCCGGATATTCACATAATTTATTCTTTCGTGATCCATATGACCAGGATGACGTCGAAGCCGATGAAATATACTCCAATATCAACAAACATATTGATGAACGCCGAAAAGATTACCGAGAGAAGAGACAGCTAATTGAAACTGAAGAATACCCGAAAATTCAACAAGAATTTGTGGAATATAAGCGTAACCTGGGGACAATCTCAAGGGATGAATGGATGAATATACCAGAAGTTGGAGATGGCAGAAATAGAAAAGAGCGAAATCCTCGCCCAGACTCGTATTTACCCAAACCTGATTCCTTAATATTGAAAGAATATAAAGATCAATCATTAGCAATCAATTCTTCAATAAATCCAAGTGGACAGATCGATATACGAAACATAAACTCCACCAGGACGAAGTTAATGGATACACAGTTAAATAAATTTTCAGACGATGTTACGGGACAGACAGTGATCGATCCGAAAGGTTATTTGACCGATCTTCAATCTCTTACTCCGAATTTCGGATCCTCCAGTGAACTGGCAGACATTCAACACTGCCGGCTCTTATTAAAATCTGTTATAAAAACTTACCCAAATAAAGCTCATGGTTGGATTTCAATGGTTCGATTTGAAGAGAGTCAATCAAAGATACACGAGGCGAAAAAATTAGTGATGAAAGGATGTGAAAACTGTCCTGAAAATGAAGAGATATGGCTCGAGGCAGTGAGGATTATGAAAAGCTACGGCTGCGACGATCGAATCATTCAAGCGAAACAACTGATCAGTAAATCGATTAAAAACATCCCCAATTCAGTTTCTTTATGGGTAGAAGCTTTTAATCTCGAAGAATTAATTAAATCAAAACGAACAGTTATTCGAGAAGCGTTGAAAAACATTCCTGATTCAGTTAAGTTATGGAAATTGGCGATTGAAATTGAAGATGAAGAAGAAGCTAAATTATTACTGGAGGGTGCTGTTATATGTTGTCCGAAAGAATTCGATTTCTGGTTGGCGTTGTCTAAACTTAGCACACATATGAAAGCAAAAGAAATATTGAATAAAGCACGCGAAGAATTGCCAACCGATCGACGAGTATGGATTGCTGGAGCAATGCTCGAAGAATCATCTGGAATATTAGAAAATATTAATAAACTTATATATAAAGGAAAAAAAATTTTAGATGTCAACGATGTGGTAATCAATCGAGACGAATGGATAAAAGACGCAGAAAACATAGAGAAAGAAGGCTATAAATACACAGCCCGTTCTATAATCGAAAATGTAATCGATATCGGTATTGAAGATGTAGACATGGAGAAAACTTGGATATCTGATGCAGAGACACTCGAAGAACATGGCTGCATCGAGTGTGCCCGAGCGATTTATTCACTTTGTCTGGATAGATTTCAAAATGAAGAGAGCATTTGGAAGAAAGTCGCCGATTTTGAACGACAATACGACACAAGGGAAAATTATGAATCAATTTTAACTCGAGCTGTAGCACTTTGTCCGAATGTCGATTTGTTTTGGTTGATGCTGGCAAAGTCTCGCTGGGAGATGGAAGATGTCCAAGGATGTCGCTCGGTATTGGCTGTAGCGTTTGAGAAAAACAAGAACTCGGAGGAGATAATGTTAGCTGCGGTAAAACTCGAATCCGAGAATAATGAGTTTGAAACAGCAAGAAAATTACTTAGAAAAGCTCGCTCAGTTGTCGACACTGACCGTATATGGATGAAATCTGCACGACTTGAATGGTGCTTAGGGGATTTGAAATATGCAGAGAAATTATTGATTGAGTCTACTTCACGGTTTCCGTATAAACCAAAGTTATGGATGATGTTAGGACAATTGAGGACAGAAATTGGTAATGTAACTGAAGCTTTGAATGCATTTAACGAAGGAACGAAAAAAAATCCTAAATCAACTACACTATGGTGTTTGTTGGCGCAATTACAGGAACAATCAGTTAGTGTTGGGACCGCCAGAAATACTTTATCAAAAGCAAAAGGAATAAATATAAATTCTGAAGAAATATGGCTAGAATGTATGCGACTAGAAGTAAGAGCAGGGAATATGGAAATTGTTCCAAGTATCATGTCGAAAGCATTACAACACTGTCCAAATTCCGGTTTATTATGGACCGAGAGTATATTTCAAGTTCCAAAAAAAGCAAGAAAAAATCAAGCATTAGAAGCGTTGAAAAAATGCGAACACAGTGAGCGTGTGTTATTGGGTGCTTCTAAAGTGTTTTGGGAGAATGGATATACAAAGACAGCCAAGGAATGGTTGAAGAAATGTTTAAAAGCCGAGAAATTGTTTGGTGATGCTTGGGCGTACCTCTACAAATGGGAATCAATTTATGGATCTGAAGAATCGAAGACAGAATTGATTGAAAAATGTTGCTTAGTTGAGCCGAGATTCGGAGAGTATTGGTGTTCAGTTAGTAAAGATGTAAAGAACTGGAAATTAAAAACCAAGGATATTTTACCATTGGTTGCTAAAAAAGTTCCATTACCAGTATGAGATAAATTATATTTTTATCAAATAATTTGCTTTTGGATTAAATAAAGAATTATTTTATTTTGAATAAATTAAATCATTTTCTATTTATAAAACATGAATATCTATAGTCAGGTCTCTACTTGTAACGTATTTTCATATATTAACCTAATTTTAAATGAAATGTTAAATAATTTAATGGTTTTAATGTTTTCAAAGATTCACTAAAATTATAGTAAATACGAAATAATGTTTGAGTTTCAGTGATGAATTTCTGTAAAGAATGTTAAAATTGTTACCCTATTCTTAACCCAAGCAGGACGTTTCGACGTTACAAATTAATTTTTAATATATATTTGTAAAAAAATTTATAAATTAGTAGTGTGAGGAATATTTTAAATTTGGTATGTTGAAATTGGTTTGTTGAATTTTGTATGTTGAGTTTAGTATTTGGAAATGTGTTTCTCCCACCCAGATGGAAAATTGATATTTTAGATGTTCACGATAAATAATTATTCGAGTATAATTTATATAATTTAAATTTTAATTTATATTTTAAAGTACAGCATAAGATATTTAAAAACGTTAAAAATATTAAATCTTTTCAAATCTTCATATTAAAATTTAAATAAAATAAATAGTTTTAACTAAGTTTTGAATTAATTAAATATTATTTCTTTACATAAAATAATTTTTAAATAAAATTAATATGTAAATACAAATTAATACTAAAACTACAAAATTGAATTTTAAAAATAAAATCAGAAAATAATGAAAAATTTGTTCGAATAATTGTTTATTAACAAACATTAATAAAAAATTATCAATTTAGTACGAAGTCGAATGACGAGAGTTTCGCTGAGAGTTGTCCAAAAGACAATTCTGATTGTAATGAAAATAAAAGTTTGAAAAGCCATGTTGGTGTTCTTAATAAGTAGGAATAGACTTAAAATGAAATATTTCTTTCTAAATTGCGATTTTTTGGGAAGAAAGTGAAATTATTTTTTTTTATGAATTAGAATTTTCGGAAATAAAATGAAATAACAAAAGAAATTAATTTCAAATATATTTCAAATTTCAAAAATATAATTTATAAAACTATTTAAACTTTAAAATATAATAAATTAAAAATTTGAATATTAAATCTAAATTTGAATAAACTAGTTCCAGATTATAAGAATTAAAATATTAATCATTCATCTGATTAGAAGAGACACAATCCCAAATCAACATACAACATTTAAACATTCAAATAATACACAAAACATCAACATTCCAAATATTCCTCACAAAATTAATTAAAACGCTTTTACCTTAAATGAACTGGCGACAAATTGATCGAAGATCTAATAATAGAAAAAAATTAAATTTATCAGAGATTATTATTTTTTTCCTGAAAATTCCATGTGGTGTGTGCACATTGTACTTATGCATGCAATCGATTGCCGTAACGACAGACTTGGTATAGTAACAGAAAAAAATGAAAACCTCATTTGTCTCTTGTAAGCTCGGACAATCTTGAGAAGCATCGTGGTATATAAATTCGAATTGCTAGCCTGTCACCGAAAGATATAGAATTTGAAATCGGCGATGCCACTGTTCCTATCTGGTGCAGCATTCGTCGTGTATGAACCTGCAGATGGAGTGAAGAACCAGTATTTGGAGATCAAACGCACATTAGAAAGGGCGTTCTGCAACGACAGAGTTGCAGCATTCAGTGAATTATGTCGCAGGATAATGGCGGACAATGAGCCGATAGATGTGTTCGTGGCTAGTGTAAAAAGACTAGTACATTTGATTGATTGTAATGCTAGCGATGAGTGGGTGAAGAGCGCTGTATATATTATATACACATAACTCGATTTTGCAGAGCTACGTCTCGGAGGGGCTTTCTCTGCGACGATGAGAATCATGTGGCGAATCAGTGTGGGATGCCACCAAAAACGAGTAATGGAAAGACAGATATGAGCAGCTGTCTTTAAAAAAAAATAAAAAAAATAATAATAAATTTTATTTCAATACATAAAGGTTGATTTTTCGTTGTCTTTCAGAGAATATCGTCCGACAAGGGAGATCAAGGTTAGGTGGCTAATAAGTTTAGCTACCTAGTTCCTCTGAATATATTTCGATGATCAATCAGGCACCACTGTCGAATTTCAGTTTTTCATAAAGCCCATGTGAGAGTTTTGAATGTGTCCTCCTAAACAAGAGCCTATTTTAACAATAAATGAAAACTTTTACTTTCAATGATTGTCTGTAAAGACTCCATTATTGTTCTTCGGAAGGCTTTGTCAAGGTGCTTCACCCATCCACAATCGTCGGACATTGCTTTGGTGACCGATTCACTGGTTTCCATTTCTAAAAAAATAATGTTAACAGAAAAAAGAGACTGCTCTCAGTTATGATTGCTTATATATTAGTTTATCTTAATCCGAGTAATGGTGTAATAGATTTCAGAATAAGATAAATCTAGTATTGAATCACAAATCCAAATAAAAATCATATCATCAACCATCAAAATTACAATATCAACCATAAAGATCATATTATTGACCTTCAAAACCTTTAAACATCAATATCAACCTTGAAAATTACCTTATTAACCTTTGAATATATTTTATTTTATCAACAATTACCTTATTAACCTTTCAAAAAGTTAAAATTCATATAAATATAATACATATTTTATATTCAAAATATTATATATTTTATATATAAAATAAAAATCAATATTATGCCATAAAAATTATATTACATTTTATATTATATATAATAAAAGTTGTTGTTTACAAGGTTTTTTCTATGCATTGAATATAAACAAATGTAACGCGATTATTTATAATAAACATTTATTTACATAACAAATATAAAATTTGTACAATATGTACAAGTGGATTATTCTCAACAAATAATGTCCATGAAGTAGTGTTTCTATTCCCCCTGCCATAATGTGTCGCTTGTCATCAAACCAGTCAAGGCTTTTATTCCGCATCACTACTGAGGAGACTTGATGTTCTCTTGCTTTAATTCTTATCAAAGTGTTTTGGGAGAATGGATATACAAAGACAGCCAAGGAATGGTTGAAGAAATGTTTAAAAGCCGAGAAATTGTTTGGTGATGCTTGGGCGTATCTCTACAAATGAGAATTAATTTATGGATCTGAAGAATCGAAGACAGAATTGATTAATTTTATTAATCATATTAATTATATTTTAATATAAATTAATTATATTTTAATTTTTAGAATAGTTTGGAAAAAAAATATTCAAATAATATTTTAATTACACAATTAAATTAAATTCCATTTCAGATAGGAAAGATTTTTGACAATTATTCTGTAAATTATTTTATATTATAATTTTCCCTGTGTTATTAATAAATTTATTTGTGTCAGTGATAATATTATTAACCCTGTAACTAATGTAAACGCATATACTTTTACAAAATCTCCCATCAGTATTAACTCCCATTAGTATTAGTTCCCTGCTCGGTATAATACAGGTAAAAATTCTTTCATCAGCGCAATCAAATTCAATGTCATTACAATCAGTCTTCTTAATTATCACAGCCGTACCACATTCTCTCCTCTTACCCACATTTCTATGTAGTAATTTCCATGAACCAAGTTCATGTGTTTCTTGGTTCCAGCAATGTGTCTCAGTGAGAATTCAATAGTTTCTCATCGTTCAACCCCCTAACATTCGAAAAATTTATTATAAAATAATTTAAATTAAAGTTGGTAATTAAATTTGATAAAAAATTTTTAAATCAAAATAAACTTAATAAGTTTGAAATAAAATAATTTGATTAAAAATTTAAAAATATCAGACTTAATTAATGTATGATAAAAAATAGGTTTTTACTTATTACAAATTTAATAAGGTTAGATATAAAATATTTTTAATTAAATAACAAATTTAAAACATTCTCAATAAATCAAGAAAATTTCAATTCTTGAACACCTGACGAGGTGTAATGCTTGGGAAACTATAAAGTGGGAAAGCTAATTCAAAATATTGAACTCGAATTTTAAAACTTGTAGTAAAAGGATCATCACAGAAGAACTATTAATAAAGCAGCTCTTACCATGCTTGAAATTGCAGAGTGGAACATCCAATCACATCAATATATTTAAATTGGAAATCAATAAATTAACCAGTGTTACGTAATACTACTTACATAATAACCAAGCGAGTATAAAAGAACATTATATTACAAACCTCAAACCGAAGGCCTGAAGATGCTTTTGAAGGTGAAACATTTTGTCAAAAAAATCTTATATCGATAAATGAAGTTTTTGTTTTTTAAATATTAAATTATTTATCTCTATTTAAAAATCCTTATTTTTATCTATAAATGGTTTGTGCGAGAAAAAATCAAAAGTGTTCCTCAGAAATATGTTATAAAAACTTGTTTAAAAATATGTTATTTTGTTGTTATTAAATAGAAGTTTTAAAATATCAATTGTTGATCGTTCAACTCCGAATTATCCCGAACCTAACAAGCGTATTAATATATACTGTTGAATTTACAATAATCTTTGTTAATAATAGCAGAAAAAAGATTGATTACTGCGCTTTAGGCAATGGATTCTCGTGTTTGATTGGCAATGATTCACTGTCAACAACTTTTCTTTATGTGGCACTTCAACCCGTCATTAATTGATTTTCAACATAGGCGAAGTAAAACGGCATACGTCTTAAAAATCGTCAACTAAATCGTTTGCCATAAATTTATTATATTTTTATTATTTCATTGAATATTTTTATTACCTTTAAATTGGCTCAGATTTTAAACTGCAATAAAACTCTAATTATTCGGATCAGTGAATTCTGGACTTAATCTTATAATTATTGGGTAAGTGCAAAATATAAAGTAAGAAATGCTTTGACATTACTTTTAATTTTTTATTACAGAAATACTTTAAACTGCGTTGGAAATGCAATTGTGGCTACAGACAATTGAGAAATAGTGCAATAAACCTATCAAGACTTTTTCATGGTAAATTAATATGAAGACATAACTTTGTATTAAGACTTTCATACTGTAATTAACTATTTAGTCCCATTCCCCTTTGGTGGTACGATTATCATTTGTGGGTCATTTGTGGGATTAGTGATGGGAAATTAAGATTACAGATTACATACCGAAAAATATAATTATTTTTGTAAAGTTTATTAATCTTTCCTCTGTGGTTCCGAATTTCTTCATTTAGAGTTGTCAACAATTATTTTAAAACAAGACACAAAATACTTTTTTGATTTTCAGGAACGTAGATTTTTGTAGATTTTAATGACGGGTTGAAGTGCCAAATAAAGAAAAGTTGTTGATAGTTAATCATTGTCAATCAAACACGAGATTTTGTAAAAGTATATGCGTTTACATTAGTTAAAGGGTTAATAATATTATCACTGACACAAATAAATTTATTAATAACACAAGGAAAATTATAATATAAAATAATTTACAGAATAATTGTCAAAAATCTTTCCTATCTGAAATGGAATTTAATTTAATTGTGAAATTAAAATATTATTTGAATATATTTTTTTCCAAACTATTCTAAAAATTAAAATATAATTAAAATATAATTTGAATGCGCTGACGAAAGATTTTTTACCTGTATTATACCGAGCAGGGAACTAATACTGATGGGAGTTTACGCTCTCCAACAGAGTCTGGATACACCAAAGAAGAGAGACGAAACTTCTATGAGAAACTCAATGAGTTAACGATAAAAATGAAAAAAAATGCTGAAATGAAAAAGTACCAATTCATTATTGGAGGTGACTTCAACTGTAGAATTGGGAAAAATGATGAATGTAGAAATATTGTTTGAATTTACGCGTCAGCTCACCATACTTCAGAGAGTGGTGAGCTTCTAATGGAACGTTCTGCCTCCAGAGGTTTACGGATTGAGAACACATTTTACAAGCATAAAGTGTCTCAAAGAACTAGCTGGGAAAATCCAGCAACTAAGCGCAGAGAGCTACTAGATTTCTTCCTCACGGACCAGAAAAGTTGCCGCAGAATAATCGATGTCAAGAGCTACCCAAGTCTTGACTGCGGATCAGACCATGACTTGATAGTGTTAAAAAAATGTAAAATGAATAAGCGATGGTTGCATGGGCATGTTGAAGAATTGAAGCAGCTCTTTGAAAGAAAATTTTTCAGTAGAAGAGAATTTATTAGAAGACGTTGCGAGGAAACTTACTGTTAGAAATTAAAAATATTAGGAAAATTTTTGAAAGAAAGTTATATTAAATATGTACAAATTAAAATTTTTATATAATTAAATATGTAACATTCGAAAAAAAAAGTTATATTAAATATGTACAAATTAAAATTTTTATATAATTAAATATGTAACATTCGAAAAAATAAAATTACTAAAATTAAGATCAATTAAATTGCTAATAAAAATTTTTGAGAGTTTTAATATAATATAAAAAGTAAAAAAAAGTGTATAATTTTTACGTGAAACGATTTTAAAAAAGTAATAAAATTAAATGAAACGGTTAAATATTTTAAAGTGTTATCGTAATTATAGAAGTAATAAAAAAAGCAAATATGAATATTTATATGTATTTTTATCTATAACGGTTTAAGATTTATGAAACAAATAGTTTCTCAAAAAAAATAAATTTGTTTAAATATTAGATTTAAACATTGTTTTGTGGTATAATAAAAGTTTTAATGTCTGATATTAATAATTCTGACGAGTTTCCAAGAACCTCTAATACTTACCAAATCTGTAAAACAGTAAGAAAACATCTCCTGCGAAAGTTGAGGGAATGGAAACGAAATAGGGCGGAAATCTTAGGAACACAAATAGAGGAGATCGTTAATCATGTATGGGGTAATACACCTGATCCATTTATGGAGCTTAGAATGCTCAGCAACGCTGAGAGTCGGGAGTTCACCCTGTGTACAGTAAAAGTGATCGCCTCACACTTTAATCGGATTTTTCAGTCGACGGATTTCTTTGATTTCGAAAACCTTATCGGATTATCAGAACAAAATACTTCCCTGGAAGCAGTGCCGTGAGTATAGGAAGTTGGAATCTCAATTTCACAGCTAAAGAACGGAACAGCTGCAGGAACGAATGGAATAATTCTTGAATTATTCAAAGGGGGAGGCAATAATCTTGTTTTCAAACCGACAGAATGTTTTTAGCACATTTGGGAGAGAAGAGTAGACTTTTGTATACCCTTTAAAAACTCCTACTTCGTCGACAGCTACCTTCTGAAACGGATAATAGTATTTTTTGAATTGTGAAACAACTTGTGCAATGAATGAGCTATTTTATCTTTATTTTGGGAGTTGAAAGTCGAAACATGCATAATGGAATGATACAACATCAGAAATCTATCTCATGGGAACATCGTATGAAACCACTGATTGTTATTAGCATCATCTCTTCTCCAGTAATCCCTCACCTTTGGCCTTTTATTTATTCCCATTTGAATGCACACGCTGAAAAATCTCTGCATCTCTTTCAAATTTGTTTCTTTCAACTCTGCATACAACGAACGTTTTCTTGGGGGATTGTTTATACGAATTTTGTATTGAGCGTGTTCGTTTATCTGACGCACTATTTCTTCCAACGGAACTGCAAACAAACGCATGAAAAACTCACTACAATCAACAAGGTTTTCCAACAATTCATATTGTGGTCCCGGGTCTAGATTTGATGAAATATGATATCCTGTATGCCTCCACGATCATCAGGAAATGTTACTTCCTTCCAATCCAAAACATGTTCAATATTGGCATCTAAAAGTTCCTCTTCGTTCTCATTGCAGCTGCTGCTGGAAACATCACTGTTGCCAGAAAGGTTACTGTCGGAACCACTGCTAAAGTCATCATCTTTTTCAGCATCACTGTGCTCCAGTAATTTAGCAGCTAATTCAGCAGAATATTTTTTTAGCCATGATAAGAAAATGAAAAACTATAAGCAATGAATGAATCTTTGATAATTCATACTGTTTATATCGTATTTTCATGTAATATTCTGAAGTAATCTATAAATAGAATTACGACATGCGAAATTCCTATTCTCATATGCTAATATTATTGTATGCAAGTAACAAGCAACCGTTATTTTATCTCTAATATCACCGGAATTAATCTTGTTTTAACATTATTACAATATTATTGCATGCAGGGTGTCACCAGACATTCGGCTTTTTATGAGAAAATCATGCCAGCTCCCAGCCGGCGCCCGGACATAAAAGGTTAAAGTTTATTGTACGGATATTACATTGTGATAAAAGAACAATAATTCTTTTGTGAACCAGTTGTTGGCAATTTGTGTTGAATAATTACAAATAAGATTTTACCTGAAGGTAAGTATTGATATTTCTTTAAACTAGGCATTTTTCTTATTTTTTTGATAATCATAATTATTCTTTAGAATTTGCGATTATCCATTAAGTAAAACAAATTATTTACAAATTATTTTGTTTTGCAAATTAATGCAGTTTAAATTTTTGAAACTATCAAAGAATTTTAATTCAGCTTTTTTTATTAATATATCTTTAAATTTGTGTAAATTTTTTAAAGGTGTGTGAGTGTAGATATGTCGATGTTTTGCAAATCCTTTAATAAAAATCAATGTTTTACTCTTCGGAAAATAAAAAAATACAGACATCACGCAAAAAGTCAGTTTTTAAGAGCAACCTGGATGTCGAACTCAAACGACTATGGAAAAAAATATTTGGCACAGCCCAGGACTCCTCCACTGAATACTTTTATTCAGATAAGGCTCTTGGTGGATTTGGACTTGTGTCAGTGAGAGACGAATATGCAATGCAGTCGATAGTGCAAGCATTTTGAAATCTCACTTGTTCGGACTCGAGATCTCAGGAATTAACACTAATTAATTTAGCAAAAACTCTAGATAAGTACAACAAAATAGATAGAGACTGGACAGTCTTTGATTACCTAGACTGGTTAAATAAAGGCGATAGAGAGAACGGATACAAATAATGGTGGACAAAGATTCGTAACTCAATTAAATACCTCGATTCTATTGGGTTACGAGCAAGATTCACCACGAACGAACTTGGAATCTGTTTAAAGATCAACACCAATACGCAATCGGTTTTGATTTCTATTATAATTTGGTATTCCGGCGACGCGATCTAAATCTAAGAAAACTCAGGGAAATCATTGATCGACACAAGATTGAAATTAACAACTACAATATTGTCAAAAACCTCTATACGGCGGACAAACCCTCACCGAAGAAAAGACAACAAATTCAAGAGGCAAAATCAGATGACTCAAAATTTCTAAGACCCATCACAATCTCTGACAATGAGACAAACTTGCTAAAAAAGGTAGCACAAAAACAGGCCCATCAGACTGATCTTGATGCCGGAACTGAACAAAGCCAATTTACTGTCCCGAGTGACAATGAAGAATCACAAATCGATGATGACAGCTCAGCTTGCTCAGAAAAATCTGATATCTCCATCCTCAAAACACCCAAAGGTAAGAGACTTAGAGGTCCAAAATGTGCACAATGACGGGTCGGCTCCATAATCCCAAAAAATCAGGAGATTATGGAGAAGCCACCAGAACCCGATCCCAGATACTGGTTCGATGACCTCGACATCAATACCTACCTAGAGGCAATAGAAAAACCAGATGACATCCTACTCGCTCCAAACTGGGCAATCACTAAAGCATTCCACGGAGAGGAAGACCTTACATCCATTCTCCCCGGATACAACCTAGAAAGGTTTCAATACTGTATTGGTCCAGTTAACTATGGCAACACACATTGGTTCACCATGTGTTGCACCAAAGGTCATGTTATCATTTTCAACTCCCTAATGGACTGCCCGAATGAAAGACAATTAACGGCAATTATTACTCCATTCATCAATGCACTCAACAAAGCTGTGACAGACAAAAACGATAGACTAATCAACATTAAACTACCGATCAAATACAGCACATGTCAACAACAAATTAATAATTATGATTGTGGTCCATTCACATGCGGGTTCATAGAGAATTTCATCAAAAGAAGGCCAAATCCTCTTTTTGACATTCCTATTAGTGAAATCAGAATGAAAGTACACTCTCTGCATCCACAAAGACCTAGTGAAGCAAAACCGCAAAATACAGGTGGAGGAAAAATGGCTGCACCCATTAAAAGTCAAAAACAGCCACGGAAAAAGAAATACTCAAAAAAAGAAAGCAATAAAACTGAGAAAGAACACAATCAGAAAAGGCAGGTCAAAGCAGACCTATACAACTTTCGTGCTGACCGAATGTCCAACCTGATCAACAATCTATTAACTCCGGACGACACCCTGATTTTGGATCATAGAATCACCCACAAGATAAGCATGGGCAATGAGGAATTCATTAGAAGACACATTTCTTATTCATCATTCATTGGGAAAAGACTTGTCCTCTGCCCACTATGCATTTCAGACATGCAATGGATCCTAATCTCGTTTGATCAAGAAAATCGCAAAACAACCATCTTAAACAGATTACCAAAGATATCGAATGAACAACGGGCGGCCATCAAAACCCTCAACGACAACCTACACTCGTTCTTCAGAAACAAAGATAAGTAGGGGAAAAATGTATGTTTATTTGTGTCAGTGATAATATTATTAACCCTGTAACTAATGTAAACGCATATACTTTTACAAAATCTCCCATCAGTATTAACTCCCATTAGTATTAGTTCCCTGCTCGGTATAATACAGGTAAAAATTCTTTCATCAGCGCAATCAAATTCAATGTCATTACAATCAGTCTTCTTAATTATCACAGCCGTACCACATTCTCTCCTCTTACCCACATTTCTATGTAGTAATTTCCATGAACCAAGTTCATGTGTTTCTTGGTTCCAGCAATGTGTCTCAGTGAGAATTCAATAGTTTCTCATCGTTCAACCCCCTAACATTCGAAAAATTTATTATAAAATAATTTAAATTAAAGTTGGTAATTAAATTTGATAAAAAATTTTTAAATCAAAATAAACTTAATAAGTTTGAAATAAAATAATTTGATTAAAAATTTAAAAATATCAGACTTAATTAATGTATGATAAAAAATAGGTTTTTACTTATTACAAATTTAATAAGGTTAGAT
>MQRK01246371.1:16539-31263 GCA_001938485.1 Girardia tigrina
ATATATATATATATATATATATATATAATTCTTTAATTAACATTTTAATTTCAGTTATAATTAGTTATATAGACAATTATTAAATTTCTCCAACATGTTTTTTTAAAAATTAATTAATTAGTCAATTTTTCGAAAACAACGACTAATTTGCGAATGACAACTATTTACAAATTAAATAGAAAACAAAATAAAATCAACTTTATTTATATTTGTCATTACTTTAGGTATTTTTTTGTAAATAGACCTTATTGGATTTCTTATTAATTGCATTTTATTTGGATAATTAATTCCTAATTATTATTAATAACATTTAAAAGTAATGTTTAAAACTCTTAATTTTTTAATTTATAAATTGCTTCATTGAATTATAGTGCTGGCCTCCGGATCGGGCTGTGGAGGCCAGCGCTCGTTTCTCGTGTGGGAAGCATCGGCCAGTTCAAGGACGACTAGCCCTCGATCGGATCCGACTTGCACTTCTGCTTCCCGGAACTCTGATTTGTATTCGTGGCCACCAGGGTAGTTCCAGGCAGTTTTCGATCGACCAAACCCGCCGACTGTCAATACGAAAGTGTGACTGTGGCAGCTGCATGTGTGTACCGGGCACCGCCGAAGTGTGTGAGGCGGTGAAGTTGGTAGAATAGTCGTTGGTAGACCAACTTAACCCTTTTAAACTTGTATTCTTTACCTTGAAACTATATCCCTGTAACAGTTGGACGTTTATGTTGAAGGATAGGAGATAATTATCCCTCAAATAAATGATGGTTAAAAATTAAATTAAGTAGTAATTGACCCTATATGATAGCTCACATCATTGATTCTTAATCGAAAAAACTCAAGACAGCTCCATATCAGAACAAAAATACTTTACGAAATATGTGCTTTTCCAAATAAGTAGTGAGTCTCATACAGAATATAATCATAAATTGGAAAAAAATTTTGAATTTAAAATAAATATACTTAGAGTCTAAATTATAGACATTTATTTTCCTAATAAAATTCTCAAAAAACATCAACACATTTTTTCAAGTGCTTCTCTAACCCAAGGAAGTCATTTTCAAAGAAATTGATGAATTTATATCGTAAAATTGGGTGATTGCGTTCTTCAAATCTTATTTTCAGCAAAGATAGAGATCTCTCCAATGAAATTAATAGAAATAATTTCACAAAATAAACAATTTTTAATGGACTCCATAATTTTTTACAAATATTATTAGGTCGCCAAGTATAAAATTTGTAGAACCACAGTCAAAGTTTATTGATAATTTACCAATAAAATATTTATGTTGATGACAGAGCGGGTGTCATAGGGGAGGCCATGAGGTCGGGGAAAATATTAAATTTCGCTAACCTGATAAGCCATTTAAATCTTATTAATTGTGAATATGGAGATAATATTGACGAAAAAAATGATAACCTTTTGAAAAACTCGCGAAAAAATCATCAGGAAAATTAAACTTCATAGTCATTTCAATCTTTTATTTTTCTCTTTACAAAAATAAAAAGTGCAAAAATTAATAAAAAAAACTTTTGATTCAATGTCCAATAATTAATAATTATTTAAACACTGATCTCACAAAACGACTTAAACAAATAACTCTCTGAAAACTCCTAACGAAATAATTCCAAAGATTTTCAAAATCTTTTTATTTGTAATGATTTTTTATCTGCCCTGACTTTAGGCTCTCTATGATTGGTTATCAAATCAGAGTGATTCAATCAGCTCATAACTTTTCTCAATTCGACCCCACACACAGACATTGTTCGGAAAAATCCAATTAATCCATTAATCATCAATAGAAAATAATTCAAAACAACTGAGTTTAAGTCAATTTGAATATTAATTAAGTTTTCTTCTTTTTTAATTATACAATTTTGTATTTCAATTATTATTTAATTTACAGTTGAACCTGTCTAATCCGTCCATCTTTAATCCGGTAGGTCCGAAAATCCCTGTTTTTCAATCACGTTATTTATTCTGACTCTATATTACGACAAACTGTATACGAAATTGAATTTTTTCCTATCAAAAATTTCTTCGATTTGTGGAAGAAATGATAGTCATTTAGGGCTTAGTCTGGTGAGTATGGTGGTTGATGCAGAAATTCCAACTCCAGTTTCTATAGTTTTGTTATGGTTTTACGTGCATCACGTGGTTTTATATTGTTGTGGACCACAATGGAAGTCGACCTGTTTACCAAACGCGCTATTTTTTTTGATTTTCTGCATCAAATCTTTCAATTGATTGCAGCGGACATCTGCTGTGAGCGAGGAACAAAATTTGAGGAAGTCATTGTGGATTATACATGCTACTGGCAACCAAAAACTATCAGCTTTTTTTTATGAATGTTGTGCTTTAGACTATGTTTTGGTGATTCATTTGTGTCCATGCAGCTTACTGGACATTTGAATTGATCATATTGGATCGACGTGTCATCACAAGTGACGATTCGATTCAAAAAGTGATAACATTTTTTAACGAGAAAGCATCATCAAGCAAGCATACAAACGCTTTTGTTTCATCTTTTCAATCCAAGTATGTGGAATTGACTTATTATTCCTTTTCACTTTACAATTACGAACCAAGTAATCCAATATTTTTTCCTTTATAACAGCAAACGTTAGCGATAATCATGAGCACTTTTTGATGGATCTAACGACACGGTTTCCTTCAGTTCGTCAATGTCTTCATGTGCTCCTGGACATCCCCGAGACTCATTACCTTACACACATTTCCTGAACCAATTTTAATCTATCTGCTGCGTAGTAGCATCGTATGCGAAAACACTATTAATGTTTCGCATGGTTTCTGATGATGAGGTAAAACGTTATAACTCGTACTTCATAACAGTTCGAAATTCCGTTTTTCCATTTTTTAAAATACCTGTTATCAATTATTTTAATTAATTTTTATTGACGTATTCAAAGGCCAAGATATGTAGCAATCATACAAAAAGTGAGTAACAAAATGTTTAGTCCTTGTCGAATTATAATTATTTGAATTTATTTTAATCCTGCCTACAAATTTCATCATTGACAACCCAATATTAGCACTTCTTTTGTGAGAACAACATTACAACATCCTGAATAAACTTAATCAAAATCAACGCAAGTAATTTACATTATCGTTTCTTATGTTTAAATTATTATTTCCTAAATTTTTGCAAATTTTAGAATGGACTTAGACGAAAAGAGCCCATCAAGACCTTCAAATCAACCTTCTCTTCGAATATCTGGTTGGCACTGGTTAATAGTTATCGGAACACTGATTGGAACGGTTTTAGAAGGATTAATTCCTCACAGCTTTGGAACACTTATTGCTAGTTTTAGATCAAAGAATTTAAACAATCAAAATGACTTTATAAAAAATGCTACTCAGTTTCAACTAAACTTGCTACCGGCGACGTCAAGTGCGATCCCTTGTATTCTCCTTCCAATATTCGCTATAATTGTCCAACGCTTGAATAAATCATATCAACTTATTTCATTAACAGGATTCGTATTGTTGAGTGTTAGTTGTGGTTTGAGTTCATTGGTTTTACGATGGGATTTACTTATTGTTACTTACAGTATTCTTTATTCAATCGGTTGTTCTCTCTTCCTCGCCATTGTGGTAGTCATTTCCGCAGAGTACTTTCCAGTCGACCACAGATACCATGTTCTAGCAACAAGTTTCTATCAGATTGGTTATCCGATTGCGTCGGTGATCGGAAATCCTGTTTTGGCAATTTTGATTCTCGAATATGGATGGAGAAATGCTCTTAAATTTGCAGCAATAATTGAATTGATAGGAGGTGCATTTATTTCCAGTTTCATGAAGCCGAAAGATAATAAAGGATGTTGTAGTTGTTCCGATATATCGTCAGAAGAAAAGCTTTTAGTCGAAGGTAATACCGAAACTAGTAATGCTAAAGCCTCTTCAACATCTTCATTAAGTTATTTTGCCTCAACCTTTCAAATGTGGCCGTGGTTAATTGGTAAATATATCAACTATACGTGTTGGTATGGGTTGCGTACAAATATTGTTACGTACCTCGTCAAATCGACGACTTTCGGGCTCACTAAATCGGCGACTTTAATGTCCACTTATGCAGCCGCAGAAATTGTTATTGCTGTCACAGCATCAATGATAGGCGATAAACTTCGAGGATATCTCATCCATATTCATATATTGTCATCCATTGTTTTAGCTCTACTCACGGGTATTTATACATTAGTTTTGTGGAGTTATTTGAGTGCAATACTTCTGATGATCGGAATAGGAATGTTCATTCAGTTATCTTTAAGCTTTGGATATCCGGCATCTGTGGAAGTCTGGAATTCCGAGTTAGACATGAAAACATGTTGGATATTAACAAATGTGGCAGCGGGATTAGGGATTATTACAAGTCCTCTATATAGTGGTATTTTGATGGATAAATTTGGCGTTGAATATTTATTTTACGCTCAATGTTTCGGTTGGATATTACAAGCCTTTTTATTCTTCTTAACCTTACTTCTAGTGAAGTCAAGTAAAAGTACCTCAACATTGCAAATGGAATGAAATAATTCACTTACCTCTTGAATGTTTCTCTTTATTTTGACGGTTTTTTAGTTAAATGAACATTTCCAGATTTATCTATTGGTTTTCCTATTCTTACAAATTTTTGAAAAATAATTTATCTAATGTGGTTTTATTTCAATTTATCTTATTTTTAATTTAATTTATATTTGTATTACAAATTTACTGAAACCAAAAAATACATGTAAGTAAATGCATGATAAAACACTTCGACGTAAGCACTTGTGAAATAAACACATTTCTGTGAACTCCAAAGGAAGAAAAAAGTAATTTTCTGAAGGATGTGATCTGAAAATTTCATAGATAAATGTCTCCTAGACATTCCATTGTGTTTGGCTTAATTTTTGTTTTTCCTCTTTAGGTTAAAATTAGAGCTTGAAAACCTGTAAAATTTTGGTCTCAGATTGATCATTTATCCCTTTGAAAGCTGATAGATTTGTGTATAATTCAAAAATCAGTTGTTCAATTGAAAAAAAATTGAAGAAAAAGATAGGATATAGTTTTTTTTGCAAACGTATAAATTTTGGAAATCTCCAATACAGAAAGAACACACAACATTCAAACAACACACAAAACATTTAACATTCCAAATATTCCTCACAATCGTTATACATGTTTAGATCAACGATTCATCATAGTCAAAAAAATATTTTGATATGACAAAAGTGTAAATTCATAAACCTTTAATCATTACACCATTAAAATATCTAAATATTTGGGATGGTGATTATAAACTTTTGATCGAAAAATGAACATTTTTTTAAAATATTCTTTCACAAATATATATTCAAATAATACCATATAAATGTTTCCTTAACTAAACAAACACATATATTTATATCGCAAAGTAAAATATTTACACAATTGATGGACATAAGACGACGCGTCTCGAGATCACCATCTCATCATCAGGCCAATCCACACCATGTTCTCAACTAACCCACTATACAAAAATATACAATAATTAAAAAACATTTTTACAAATATATTTTTGGATTACAATTGTTTCATTTTCCTAAACATTAAGTACGGAACGATAAAGTAAACATATCGTTTTCTCAAATAGTAATCGATAGCTGTCAATGGTTGGTTTGCGAGAATGGAGTTGATCGCGTTTAGCGTATTTTTTGCTTAATTTTTAAATTCATTTTAAATTCAGATTTTTTTAATTTTAAATGAGAATTCTTTATTTACAATATCATATGAACAAAATAGAAATATCATTTTAAAATAAAAAAAATCTAAAGGAAATTAATTTTAAAAAAAACATAACAGTTTTATTTAAATACTTTTATCCAGTTTGTGATTTCAGCAATTACACAAATCATGCACATGCTTAAATCTATTTTTTAATATTGAATATGTGGAAATTAGGTCAATAGAATTTATAAACCTGTTTTTGAAGGAAGGCCTTTTACTCAATCAATTTTCTTCAAAATTTGTACACTTACTCATTCTCGATGACAATAAATGATTATATGAAAATTTGATCAAAAAAACTTTTTTAAGGTCCTAAAATTGGAAAAAATGGAAAATTCGGAGTTTCTGAACAATATTAATTGAAAAAGATCTACTTATAAGTAGTCTATTAATTGTGTTTTTCTGAAATTATTTTGTTTAATTGAAACTTTTTTGGTAAAGTAGAGTTCTATCTGCATAATGGATGTAAAAATTAAATTTTTTGATTTACTAGTTTTACAAATATAATTCTATTTTTTAAATCCATTTTTTAATATTGAATCACGTTGGAATAATCGTACAACTGGAACTAGTGATCATCAGCGCTAGAAGAGAGACCCCTCTATAAAACAGCAGTGCATTATACAATCTCCGAATCGCACTGCTCAAATAAAAAATTCATCAAATATTCTCATAAAAATGCTAAGACGGAAAAAATGAATGCAGATAAATGTGGTTGTGAAGATTTTCTGTTCATATTGTATTTGAAAATTTGATAAGTTACTAAATTATTCCATTTATGCAAAATATTTATTACTGAAACTTATATGTTTATTGTGAGGAATATTTGGCGTGTGGATGTTTTTGTGTAGTTTTTGCATGTTCAAATGTTGTATGTTGATTTGGGATTGTGCCTCTCCTAACCAGATGGATGATTAATATTTAATTTCTTATAATCTGAAACTAATTTATTTAAATTTAGATTTAATATTCAAATTTTTATTATGGCAACTGTTAAATAATTTTAATGATTTTATTTTTGTAAATTTTTAAATAATTAAAATCAAATTAATGTTTAAAAATGACTATAGAAATATTTTATTTCAGCCAATAAAATTTAAATTAAATATTTTTAAATAAAATAATCTTCTCAAGTATAGTTCAGATTATGATGAGAGATATTGGAAAATTGATTGATGGATCTAAGTGAAAGCCTTACTGTTGATCATCATAAAGATGATAAAAACTGTGAATGTAATAAATGTTCTGTCAAATGTGTGAGTTCTCTTAACATTTATCTTTAAGATATTTTAAAGAGAAGTTTGTGTCTTTAAAATTAATGACACAATTTATAAATGATTTCCTTTGCACTTGCAGAAGTAAATGGCAGAAGAAATACAAAAATGTGGTACGAATTTTAAGGACTTCGTCAAGAAGCAAAAGCAGGGCTGAATCTTGAGATTTAGTTTTACATATTTATTTGCAATCAAGTGTTAACTGACTCAACAATAATCAATAAAAATACTAAAAGCACATTTCCCTACTCAAACAAGTAATAATTATAAGGGCTCTTGTTTCAATGTAAAACTGTTTTAAATTTCTTATTTAAAAGGGGAAAATATTGCTTAAAAAATCCTATAAATTCACACAAATTATACAATTTATTTTTTAATATTATAACAATGTTAAAACAATTCAAGTGTGATTTACTTAATATTTATTGAAGAATTATCAATTTGTTAAGTATAAAAAAATTAATAAAATTTTAAAAATAGATTTTTGTTTTAAAGTTTAATAAAAGATTTTAATAATTATATTGTAAAATTATTTATTATAAGTTCATAAATAACATAATAAATCAAATAGAAAAATGTAAATAAAAGAAAAACGGAAATATTAGAATTATATAGAAAATAATAATAATAATTTTATTTTAATAAATCAAGAATATTTAAAATTAAACTATGTTTATAAAAAAGAAGGTTTTTGAAAAGAAATTTCGACAAAAAGATTATACAAAAAAAGAAGAAAGTATTTGTTTGACAGTAGAAAGCTCAGTAGAAGCGTTGTTTATCGAATAAGATCCCCCTACGACGCGTCAAAAACGGGAGGATGAATTTATTTATATTAGATATTGAAAATATATAAATATACAAAAATCACATACTCAAAAAATACTGACAATTCGCAACCATCCATTTCGGCAATTGGATCGTTCCCCCTCAAAACCATTTAGAGACGTCCCGACGTCTCTCGTCGCTCCAAAAGGTCCTCCTTTATTCCCATGACAGCCGGGATCAGTGGGTCGTTCACAACCATAACGAGGGTGGTTTCACATTCACCACTGAAATCCGACGAGAACAGCGATACTTGGTGTCGCGGTCACGTAGTGTCAGCGTCAGCCCAGTCGCTTATTCGGTCGTCACGGCCCATGATTTCCAGCGTGTCGGTGCCCAAAAGAACCGAGTGCGTCTTACTGATCATCACATCTATAAAAGAGATTGTGTAAGTTAAACGAAGTGAAACTGTGAAATGTGCGAATTCAAAGCGTTAAAAGCTTTTTATTAAATTTAGTGTATGTAGGATACTCTGTCCCGAGGACCTAGTTACTTGAGTAGCCTGTCTTAAACCAGTCGCACATACCTCCACATGGTGTCCCTGGGAAACAATAGGGTCTCGTACAATCTAGGCTAAAGTGTCCGTAGCTTGCCTTGCTAGTATGCCATATAATTAGTATGAGTAGCATGGGCTTGCGATCCACAATCACAAATGCATCACTCTCCTGAGCGGGATTATGGAAACGCGTAATGGTGGGGCCCATAATCAGTCTATTGCTGGTACGAAACACCGACTCAGGCTCCTGAAAAGCCCTTTTAGCCACGTTTTTAGAGAGGAGTCCTACTCTGCCACACTTATTCTACCATAATATGTTGTGCTAGTGTTTTAATATTTTGTATTTGCATAAAATTTCTACTTTGGTGAGAAAAATTTTACATATTTTGTATTTGGTACACATAAAAGGATTTTCATCTTGTAACAATAAAAAAAGCTGTCTTGTTTACATATTTTGTAAACATCATTTTTTATCTTTTTTTAATTACATTTAAAATAAATTGGGCAATATCCCAACACATTCTAATGTAGAATTCCAAGAGAGAAAATTAATTAAATTAGTGGGCACTGCAATACAGTATAGATAAATCAAATGCAGTAATTTAAATTTTAGTTGTAAGCTTCGAAATTATTGGTGAAATCCGCGATGGTGCATGGTGATCAAACAGTGACGCAAACCATAATTTTTATTTATTAAAAAAATATAAAGTTATTATTATAAAACAATTGTAGTAACCATTATTGTGAAAACTCTGACATTCGAACAGTAAAATTATTTTTTTATCTTAATTTTTAATTATCATTAAACCCGTTATGCTAATTGTAATGAAAGTCAGATTGTATTAGCAAAATAAATCAGAATCCAATTTTAACTTAAATTTTAATTTCAAAAATTATTACAATCGGAGTATGATGAATTTTTGTTTTAGAAATATTTTTTTAATGTTATAGTTTAATAAATTTTAGGGAACAAATCGTAGAGTTTTATTTTCGTCACATTGATTTGTATTCGAAGGAAAATAAACGCAATATATATTTTTTAAACGAAAATTGTTTTTCTCAATTGTTTATGTCATAAGGTGACTGCTTCTCAAAATGGCAGCCGTACAATATTATATAGCGTAATATTTATAGTATGAATGCATGAATTTCATACATTTCTTTCCCAATGGAGAAAATCTAGATACCTCTTTCAGTATAAAAACTGATCAGTTTCTTTTTTTAAAAATAATTTTCAATGACATGAATAGCCCATTTTATTCAAAATTATCTGGAGCCGTGTCTCTTATCCAATCATTGTTTGTGGCCCTTATGAGGATCGTTTCTCGTTCTCTTTTACTTGAATAATTATAGTATACATTGATTCGCATCAACTGAAGGTCTCAATCTCCATGATAGATTCCTGTGGGATCCATTCTGTGCTAATCAGATATTACCTCTAGAAACTTGGCCACGATATGGTTACCGCAATGCTCAGCCTGCAGATGAACGATTTCAGTCACTTTTAATTAATAAACAACGATTGATTTTTAAATTTTTGTATTTGAAAATTTGTGCGGTGATTCCATTTTACATGTATCTATTAAAATAATTACCATTTTTAACATTAACAGTTTCACATTATTTACAAATTCTTTTTTATTTCTTCGATAAGCAATACAGACTTTATCAAAGGTCATCGCAAAAACGAGTTTTTAATTAACATATTAAATATTAATTTGCTTATTTATTATTAAATTAATCATTTTAAAATTTTTACTAAAAACATAAAAGTTGATTAATTTAATTCACGGCAGATATCCCTCAGATTCGGTCAATCATCTAAAATTCTCTCCATGCGCTATAACACATTTTTAAGAGAATTTAAAAATAAAACAATTTTCTAAAATACGGAAGCAAATTGATAATCTTAAGACTAATTAGAAAAAAGCTTGTTTAGTGTTGTAGAGAATGACAATAACTAACACGTTCCTAAATTGTATTAAATCTAAAAAACACGTTTTCCACAAAGTCCCGAATATTTAAACAAAATATAAAAAATCGAATAAACGAGATTATTATTTTCGATTATCATCTCATGGCACATCCCCACCAGATTCATCCGTACCCGAATCTCCATCTACGACGTAGTCATCCAAGTATTTAGGCCTCCTTCGCACACGCTTCATATGGGTAGTCGCTAGCTCATCGACTTCTGATTCTGTGTCCCAAGACTGCCACGCAACCGTGATTCCATTTTACCGGTGCGGGATCAATTGACTGGCATTTTTGACATTTTGAAATCATGTTCGTGATATCATTATCCGTTACTTGAATGTTTTCAATCCCACAGAGAAATTTCATTCGTTTCGCTCCCAAATGGCATTTCTTATGAAGGTTATCTAATCTCTCAATTTCACTTGTCGTGGCCACACAGCATACGTTTTTAGTTAATGCCTTCGGTATCCTCGTCATCTCATCCGCTTTATTCAGACTGCTCGCTACAAACTCTATGTTTATAATTATGTTATAATCATCACAAATTTCCTTAATGATTGATAACCGCAGTCTGATAAGCAATTCTGAAAAGGCGCTCGTATTCAACCTAGATTTACTTGTGATCACGTCATTCACCCAGAAGTCTACTGATTTATTGTCACACTTTATCGTGATATCCGTCATTCCCCATTTCACGCACAAATTAAGCCCTTTCACGATCGCCTCAAGCTCAACGATATTTATATGCCTTGAATCGTCTTTTTTCCTCAACCATGACCCGTCTTCGATAATTTTACCATTAACTTCAAGTAATAGACCCATCGCTATTGAGCTTGCATCACACCACAAAGTGCCCACTTTACAATCACCAATGCTCCATGTGCCACGACATGGGTCACTTTCATCTACCCTTTCCAAAGTCCATTTTACCTTCTCAACCACAGATTCGTCCACCGGCGAATCCCAATCCCCCACCGAAGTTCGTTTGAGGAAGGAACACGCCAATCGTAACCATAACGCTATGGGGTAAATGCCAGTGAGTTGCCCACACAGAGAATAAAGCTCTCGTCGCGACATCGATTCGGATAAGTCTTKGACCCGTATTCGGTTCGATCGGTTCCACATGATGCTCCCGTCAATGTTTTTAACATCCACTCCGAGAACTCTTACTTTTCTGACATCATTTACGCGCTCGGGCTGTTTGCACTCTAACCCAAATTTCTTGAACAAACATCTCACTTTATCCTCATTAACCTTGGACTCATCTACAAAAATATCATCAACGTAGGATCCAGTGGCAGCATTAATCGTTTGATCGGACGACAAGACTTTTCTCACAATTTCCGTCATGATGGTAGGGGCTGTATTTAGACCGAATCCCATCCATGTTAACGTGAACTTTTTTCCGTTGATAATACATGACTGAAACCGCCACATGGCGGGATCAACATGAATTTGCATGTATGCATCAGATAAGTCCAAAATTGTAAAACTGTCACTCTTCCTTCTCCACTCACGTAACTTTTCTACAAAAACATCCGAAGAACCGCTGTAAACATCGATATATTTGTTCAATTCCCGGAAATCGAACACAGGTCTTATCTTATCCTTATTCAACTGGGCTATACCATAAATTGGGATCGACCCCACTGACGCGCCAATTTTTTTCGTCGACATACTCTATTAAGTACCCTTTTTCCATCCATTTATTTAAAATATCCATCGTCTTTTGGTTTTGACTCTTTCAATACGGTGTTTCTCCACGGTAACTGATCGGGGACATCCGATTTCCAATCCAAAGAAACTGTCCACACTTTGTCGAAACGAATCCTGAAATTATGTTTCCTTGTGCCTCCCTCTTCAGTAGTTCTAGTCCCAGACAACTCATCACTTGGACCCGAACTACAAACATTTACTAGATCGGAACTCACCCCAAACTTTACACTTCCATTATGGAACACCATTCCTCCTAATTTAGCAATCACATCAACATCCAAGAATAAATCCAAATTTTCTGGCAACGTATTCATTACAATACAATTTTCGGTTACCTCTATATCATCCACGTTGATCCTTGCTGTATATTTACCCACAAACACTCGAGACCCATTAGCCAGAGTAACTTGCTCTCGATTCCGCTGCATCAATGGTCCTTCCACATTGCATCTTTTCACGACCGATCGCGAACACCCGGTATCCACTAATGCTCTGCAGTTTTTTCCATTGACGATACATCGAATAACTGGAAGCGCCTTTAATCCCTCCGAGAAGCCGCTGACGCTGACGACTCCTCGCTCACGTTTCCCGTCCGACAGAATCTAGCAATATGTCCCTTCCTTAGACACCTAAAACATATAATTTTACTCTTGGAAGAACTTTTAGGACGATCCTCTTCCGTCTTTTGAACGGCATTTTCATCAGCTTCATACGGTTTTTTAACGCTCTGATCCGCGCTAACGCCGCTACGACTACGTCCTTCCAGCTTATTTATTCCCCTCCGATCGTATAAACTCACCATTGATAAATGAGTTGTGTTTTCTGCAATACTAATATACGTCCGGCTCACTTCCACTATTTCACTTCATTCTCGGACTCCTCGTTTCTCGATTTCCAAAGCGATTTCCGCTGGTAATCCTGATAAAAATGCAGCGATTTCTAGATTGTCGATCGTTTTTGCCAATTTCGACACTTCCGCAGCGTACTCGTCAATAGTGCTGAAATCTGAATATTTAATACATTGTAATTTACGATACGCCTCTCGCTGTTTCACTCCAAACGCTGCATTCAATACTCGAAAAACTTCATCAATATTCGATTGTTGCTTCTCTGACATCTCCATGTATATATTGAGAGCCGATCCACTCAACACGAACGACATCAATACAAATAGATCCTTTATCTGCTGCATCGACGTCAATAAAACGAACTGCTTCTTCCATAGTTCCCACGATTGATTCCCATTGAATTTCTCGAGGCAATCAAAGATCAATTTCATGTTCGACATTACCCGGATAGCTTGTTGTAGAGAATGACAATAACTAACACGTTCCTAAATTGTATTAAATCTAAAAAACACGTTTTCCACAAAGTCCCGAATATTTAAACAAAATATAAAAAATCGAATAAACGAGATTATTATTTTCGATTATCATCTCATCGCACAATTAGATTGAAAATATTTGTCATAGATGACAATTTTTTAGTTTGTAATTTTTTTAATATGAATCATGATTTTTATTTGCTAGGTTCGGGATTTTCACTCTAGACCATAATAAAATTTAAATTCAAATTAAAAGTTAACAACTCGAATAATTAATTTTCAATAAAAAACATGTTTTATTGGCCAAATTTTCGAGGTCCATTTTTTCTTTACACGTTTTAATTAAAAATGTTGTAATATAAATTTAAATATTTTAAAATTTGTAATTTAAATTTACATTCTTAATTTATAAAAGTACATTTAACGATTTGTTAATATTAGAAATTTCAATTACATTTTGCAATCTATGCTTTATATTTAAATTTTCCAAAATTACATTTTTAAAATTATATTCTAAATTTCACAAAATTCTAATTTATTTAATTTTCAGTTTCCACAATTTCATTTAATAATTTTTGTTTCATATTTTAAAGATTCAAATTTGTCTTCTTACTTTTTAAAGTTTACATTTAAATTTTTCCAAAAATTACATTTATATTTGCATTTGACAAGTTTTAATTATAATATTCCAAAATTTATGTGAGCTCCAAAATAGTAAAAAAAATTATTACCCTGTTTTTTGGTTATATGCTAGTAGCTTAGATGAAATAAAATAATCCATTACTTTATAGATCCTTTTTATACAATTAATACTTCAACTATTATATTTTTTTCACAATTTTTGTATCATATTTACTATATTAACCTTTATTTTAATTTATTTTTATTTATGATAGTCTTAATTAAAAAAGCGTGAATAATAAACATTGTTTTGCATAATTTAAGATGTGATGGCAAAATTAATTAATAAATTTTACTAATCCTTTGGTGATTTATGAACTTACCGGTCTGTTAAAGACATGATGGACGACTTTTAACTTGTTTAACAAACTTTGACTCTTTTTGCAGGTTGTGAGATGAGATCTGTTTGGCTTGTTGTTCTTTTCATTCGCGATCTTCTTATTGATACTCCTTTTTTGTTTCCTCCTTTTTTCTTCGACTTTTCTGTAGTTAAATTACTCACAATTCGATGATTACTTTCTTTTGTGTCTTGGTATTTGCAATGATAAACTATTTCTACAAAAGTCCATTGTTTCTTATGTTTCATCGTCTTCAAGTGATTTGTAAAAGTCGTTCTCTTGTCTGTCATGAAGGGACAACCGAGATTGTTGCAATGATAAACTCGCTTCATATTTTC
>MQRK01246371.1:35438-48542 GCA_001938485.1 Girardia tigrina
TATATATATATATATATATATATATATATATATACTGATGATATTCCTCATTTTATTGTCTTTAAATAAATTTTATGACAGTCTCGAAGTTTTCTAACACATATAATAAATATAATATAATAAACAAAATCTTTGAATGTTAGTATTTAAAATTTCTCAAAGGAATTCTACCATTTCTTGATTTTTATATAGTATTTTTAGGCATTTTATAATTGCTGATGGTGATGTCCGTAACATCAAAACAAGTACAATGATTCCATGTTAAAACGATCTTTAAGTAAATTGTATTGCAACGATATATGAATATGTAGAATCAGATTATTCAAATGTTTCTTCATCAGTTTTTTCAAACATACGAATTCAGAACCTCTCTGGTGAATCAAGTACCGCTAAATATCTAATTATGCCAACTTATCCTGAAATTTCTTTGATGTGAAAGTTTATGGGGGGTCGTTTTGTAAACCATTATGAGAACCATGTTCGCTTTATTTGATCAGTGATGTTCTTCAATAAGGATTAATGTGAATTCTTTTTGTGTGATGTTTACAGATTGATGTTCACATTGGGTCACCTTGATGGAATAAGATTAATTAGATATAATTTTGCTTTTAACATTTATAATGCTACAGATAGAGATGTTGTGGTTAATAAAACTATTGTATTTTTAGAATGAAAAAACATGAAAAACTGCTACTCCTCAGACCAGTAGAATCAACAAATGATATCACTTTCTGCCACGTATTTTTCATCATTGCCGCCCTCATGGGGACAATCTTTCAGGGACTCATTCCTCACAGCTTCGGAACAGTAATCGCTAACTTCCGGACAAATAACACTCGTGATATCACCAGGTTTCAAATCACTCAGTTTGAGCTTAATTGGATTCCAGCGACATCTAGCGTTATTTCATGTATATTGCTGCCTATTTTTGTCATGGTGGTTCAAAATTTAAATAGATATTATCAACTGATTTCCACAGGAAGTTTCATCATTTTAGGTGCTAGTTGTGGATTGAGTTCAGTGATGCATAAGTGGCCTCTGTTCTTCTTCAGTTATACAATAATATATTCTATAGGCTGTACTTTATTCTGCGCACTTGTCATAGTTGTTTCCGATGAATATTTCCCATCAGGTCACAAATTCCATACTTTTACGATATGCATCTGCCAAATTGGATTTCCGATCGCGTCAGTCATTGGGAACCCAGTCTTAGCCAAACTATTTATTGAGTATGGATGGGAAACATCTTTCCAATTTGTAGCAGCCGTTGAACTTATTGGAGGTATTTTCATATCTTGTTTCATACAGTCGATAAACTGGAGAGGCTTTTACGACTGTTTAATGGAATTAATTGAAGAAGAAACGAATACGGACTGTCTATGTGATACTAATGACAAAGAATCAGTTTCGGAATCTTTATTAAATTATTTTGCATCGAATCTTCAAATATGGCCATGGTTGATAGGTAAATTTATCAACTATACATGCTGGTATGGGTTACGTACGAACATCGTTACGTATCTTGTCACTTCAACGACCTTTGGTCTTACTAAGTCGGCAGCACTAATGTCAATGTTTTCTGCGGCTGAAATAATCATTGCTATAACTGTTTCAATGTTTGGGGACATATTCCAAGGATATCTCATTCATATTCATATAGCATCATCAGTCATATTAGCTCTTTTCACGGGTATTTATACATCAGCTTTGTCGACTTATTTGAGTGCAACACTTCTGATGATCGGAATCGGAATGTTCGTTCAATTGTCCATGTGTTTTAGCTATCCGGCATCTGTTGAAGTTTGGAATTCCGAGTTCGACATGAAAACATGTTGGGTATTAACAAATGTGGCAGCGGGATTAGGGATAATTACAAGTCCTCTATTCAGTGGAATTTTGATGGATCTATTCGGGTTTGGAACCCTATTCTATTCCCAATGTTGTGGTTGGACATTACAAGCGTTATTGTTTTCTTTAACATTATTAATCATAAAGGTTAAAGAGATTCCTTCAGATCAGTATCAAGAACTACCTTAAACAGAATTCGGTTTTAACAATTATATATTGTGAACATTTCGATTACTTTTTATTTTTCATAATGAAATACGAAACGTTTGACTCAAACTTTAAAAATAAAATATCAAGATACAAATGATTCGTTTATTTTTGATTTAACTAACCATCTAATAAGCTGAATTTTTGTGCTGATCCCTTAGTGATACTTCACATGATCTTCAGAGGGTCTGGAATGTCACCACATAACTTTCTAGTTGCAAGTGCTCAAATATTGACCATATAATTTTAATATGTGTTTCTTATTTTGACTCTCTCTTGGTTATCTTCTTCACCTTAACTTAATTATAACTTAAAATCTAATTACAAATACTACAGAGTTAAATAATATCTATGGACGATATCTATGGATCGAACCCAGGCATGTTAGGTGAATTAAAAGAATCAGCGGCTAAAATTTTTGTTAAAATTCAAAATGGAATAAAATGAAGTCTCATAGCTTGAGCGACTTAAATAGTCATTTGACTCTCTTTCATCATTGCGACTATCGGCAAATCCATGGAGAACGAGAAACGACCCTCTTAGAGGCCAAATTTAATGATTGGTCTAAAAATCCGTACCAATAAAGGTTTTAATAGAATATTTATTTTTTTCGTCTGTATCTTCAATTTTAAGGAAATAAGAAGCACATTTGCTTAAGGAAGACATCATATTGATTTGAACGCGTCTGTTAGAAGAAAATTTGTCAATCTACATTCAAAGTCTTTAACATTTGAGTTCTATGACTCGGGTTTTAGAGATTAAATTTGTTATATAAATGTGAAGAAAATAACGATGGAGGATGTGCTTGTAATGATGTTATTCCTTAACAGTTTGGAAGGATTTTTTTCATAATTAAATTACTTAAACGTGTTTCCGTTTTTGGGTCATTGAAAGTCAGATCTCTATAAACGTCATTATTTAATATTCAATTTAACCGAGATTAAACCTAATGTTTATTGTTTAATGTACGAACAAATCAGTAAAACGAATTTGCATAAGTAAGTGTTTAAAGCCTAAAAGAATGCTTTATATTTTTCACACCAATTATAAAAGAATTGTTGCAGAACCAGTAGCTATAAAGTATAATAAATCATGTGTAAATTTATGAGAAGGATGCAACTGTTACTCAACGATATTATATTCGACTTGTTCCTTCAATCTATCCAAAATTTCTCAATGTTGAATTCGATTTGTTTTTATAAAACATCTTATAATGACTTTAAATGACTTAGTCCTATTTGTATCAAAGACTGTGTTCAGAAGTCTGATGTTGGTGACTTTCAGTTTTAAGAAGCTAAATGAACACATTGTCTCAAGAATCTTTTCCTCTAGGTTTACTAGAAATAGCATATCAGTATCAGAAACTGAGAATGAGAACTTTCGTCAACTCTTCCTAACATTTACCGTTAAATATATTGTAAACTTGATGATTTATTCATTATAGAAGAAGCTCATCACTTACTCATTTTGCTAAATATAACATGCAAACAAATAAGTACAGTCGCATATGTAATTTCATTTAACAATTTATGAACATTATAGAACAGTATTTCTCAACCTTTGTTTTACACACGGACCAGTATTTCGATATGATATATTCTCATGGATTGTTATTACCATTATATTGAAAATATTATTAATAAAAAAATTTTTATAAAAACAACCACGTTTTTCAAGCATTACCAATGCACTAAAGAGGAAAATAATTTTTTTCTAGACATGTGAGAAATTTTATACCTAACCAAAAACGTGGGGCATAGAAATGATCGATTGTTACTAAAAAGCAGTAAAGAGGAAATATCAGTTACTAATAGCAGTAATTCAGAAATCCGCCCCACGTTTTTTGGTTAGGTATAAAATTTCGCACATGTCTAGAAAAAAAAATTATTTTCCTCTTTTTAGTGCATTGGGTAATGCTTGAAAAACGTGGTTGTTTTTATAAAAATTTTTTTTATTAATAATATTATTTAACTATTTTTAGTTTTCATTTAGGAATTCAAATCTTTTGATTGATTTCGAATAACAGAAATGATAATAAAACCAAAATAACAAAGTTTTATTTTAATAAAAGCAAGTTTTATTTCAAAATAATTTTTTTGTACGTATTAATTAATATTATTGATTTTTTAATAAGGTTAACATTTTCATAAAGTTAAATTATAGCATTTGCAGTTTATGTAGAGCCGTAAATGTTTTAAAATATTGTATTGTCATCGGAAGTAAGCCTGTATAAAACTTCATTCATGAAAATAAACGAAAAGATTGCTATTTAATACAGTGTATAAATTTGTAGATAATCGTAAGTGGTTTTTTGCAAAAAAATTAGAAAAAATTATTTTTTTCAAAATTTTTTTTATCAAATTGTATTGTCATCGGAACTAAGCTTGCACAAAAAGTTTCAGCGCAATTGGATGTTAGAAAGTGGTCGAAAAATCGATCGCAAGATTTACAAACAAACAGACAGACAGACATACAAGAAAGTAAGTTAAGAAAAACGTGGTAATTTGTGAAGCATTTTAAAATTGGTCTGTGTGATAATCCGTAGTGTCATATACATTAAAGACAAATTTAATATTTTAGCCGTGGAAAATGTATGTTTTATTCCAAATTATATAAATATCATCTGCTTTTTTTCACTAGGGAGCGACACCAGTCCGCGGTCCAGTACTTGACAAACAAATTGACATTATTTACACGTTCGCAAAAAAATGTTGTACCTAAAGTTATGAGTTTTTTCTTTTAAATTGACAAAGTTAGAAGACAAAGAATCTCCACTAAAATATATTTTATAAACTAACATACAGACACACATACATAATTCCTATACCAAATAAAAGGAGAATCCAAAGTTAACTCTGTTCTCGACCCGTAATAGTTATGTAATACAAATTTAGAAATTTTATAAATTTCTGATTATGTAATATTTTATTTAATTATTTTTAATTTAATTTTGTAATATCTTTCAGATTATAAATTATATCGATTTTTTAATATTAATCACATTTGATGTTAGGTAAAGTAAGAAACTTCCCAAATTCATGTCCCATAAAATATGCATACGTTTAAAAAAAATATATTACAAAGATTTACACAAAAATACAAAAGTTCAAATAAAGATGATAAAATTTAGATTTTGTTGTGAACATGTCAGATCAAATTGAACGGGGCTCTTGTATAGAAATAAAGATCGTACTGTTAAAAAAATTAAGTGTTGAAAATTTGTGACTAATAAAAACGTGAAAAGATTTGGTTTGATAGATTAAAAATATTGTTTGATAATTTTGTGATGGAAGTTAAAACTTGTTTATTTAAAAGAAAAATGGAATCTTGAAGAAAATTTTGACTTTCCTTTCAAAATCGTAATTACTTGTTTTTTTTGATTAAACGGCGCTCAGAAAAACCCTACATTTTAATAAACGGCGCCCTCGATCAGTCAGCGCAAGCTAATGAATAAAATACATTTTCATTTAATTAAATTTTAAGAAAACTTCATTTTTCATTATTTAATTTAAAAATTTATTCAATTAAAATTTCGTTTTCATTTTTATCATCAATTTCTGTCATTTTACTACATTCCTCAATATTTATATCTGCTTCTTCATTTGTAGGTAAATCCCCATTTTTAGAAAGGCTCTTGATTTCAAAAAAAATAACCTCATTCAAATCAGATGAACTAATTCCACACACAGAGGATGACTTTATTATCACCTTATTTGGGCAACCATTTTAAATTTCGAAGGTGCCCTTAATCTTCCTGATTGTGTCACATTTTGTAAGGTTCTTCACTGCTCATCCATTCTTCATACAGTTCAAGATATTTCTGTTTAAATGACGCGTTCCATGAAACATCAGCGTGCTGTAAATACTTTGTACATCCACCAGGAATATATAACATATTAGTTCTAGCAGATTTCAAAGTTTCGTTTATATCATCCGTCAAATGGGAACGAAAGGCATCCCAAACGAGCGTCTTGGACAAAACGATAAAATTTTTCTAGATGATGAATAACATGTCTTTTTAGACTCTGCTGCCATCCATCCATTTTGGTAAAAGCAACATAAGCACCCGTAACATTTTGAAGGTCTTTAGGTATTCTTACTCCTTTAAAAACAATAAAGGGAGTTAATTTCTTTCTCTGCCATTGATGATTAGCAAACAGCAATGCGATTTTTTTCATGGCCCGTTGAAAAAATTGGAACCAACTTTACACCTTTTTTGTTAATTTACGTACTTCCTAACATATAACCCCAAATAGTCGTTTCATCCATATTCGCAATGTCAGAACATTTAAAATTAAATCTGTTTCTTAATTCTTCACAATATTGAATAAAGCTTTTGATTTTATTTGATGCATCTGTTGGAACTAGTGTGCTGTCTTAGTTTTTCTGCGATTTACTAAGCTATTCCTGTAAAGAAAATTATCAATTCATCGATTGCTTACCTTGAATGTTGGATCATTAGATAAAGAAATAGCTTTATGTGCAATAAAGACACGTATTAATCTAATACACTTGTCTCGTTGCTCAAAAATCCACTTCACTAAATTTTCTTCCAAATTTATATTCAACGGTTTTCTTCCTCCTCCATATTGACGTTTTCATTGCAAAATTGTAGTAGATTTGCTGAAAAATTTATTAGAAGAAAACTTGCCGTCATCAAACTGTTGCTTACATTCCCTAATTCTACTCTCGGAAACATTCAATTGTTTTCCCGATACTACTAGCAAATTGAACAACTTTTATCTTGAATTCAATTGAATACGCCTTTTCCATCACGGAGTTTTAAAAGCTTTTATTGAATAAATACTTATAATTAAAACATTTTTTTAAAATATTTCATTTTGATTTTTTTTTCATGGATTAAAATATTTTTATAATTAACATTTTCATATCATCGATTTTACAAAATCAAATACAAAATAAGAATTTTCTATTTAAATTTAAAGATAATATATCAATTTAAAGTCTCTTTTAATTAAACAAAGCTTTACCAATTTGAAAAGTTAATAACTTTCTTGTAAGAAATTTCAATTGGAAATCATAAAATCTCCAATGAAAAATAAAAATCTCAATTTCAAATATTAATAATAATAACAATTAAAACAATTTTTGTGATTACATAGTGATTTGGTTTAAATAAACAGCTCTCGCATACACATTACATTTTAATATATGGCGCGCAAAACGTGCGTCGTTCAGAGATTCAAATCGATAAATTCTCTTGAGAGTCAATAGTAATATGATATAATTGAAAACAAAGAGCGATTGTTGAAAAAGGGTGTTTACTGATGACAAAGACGGCTTAGAAAACGGATCATCTGATTGCGCCATCATCCCCAGTAAGATTAGAATTATAAATGACCCGAAACCCATGGAATCTAAACCGTCACCACGACTCCTCAACCACAAGAATGCGTCTGCTCTGTTAACACCACCACTGACTTATTTAAATGATTAAAATGTGGATCCTAAAGCAGACGAATCTAATGGAGTAGAATCGCAGAACTGATGCTTTTAACATCCATTTCAAAAAGCTTCACAAAGCCCAAAAATTCTTCACGAATGTTTCATCAACAAATCGAACACCAAGTGAAAGTTGTTCTACCCCTGCAATATCAGCTGTTTCATTAGCTAAAATTGAAAACCCAATTGATTTATTGACTTCAGAAATGATGGCATCTCTCAATTCCAATTCACAAAATTCAATTATTTGATGTTCAGTTCTCACAGATGTATATCGTGCGTTTACAGGTGCTGTGGTCAAATGTTTTTTTAATGTAATATCACCAGTTTCAATTCGAAATTAAAATAAATCCTTTAAATTCCCTTCATTACTATGTTTTCCCCGCAAGGGTAAGTTATGTGTAGCGCAAAATATAATCGAAGACGAAATTGAACCTAGTTTTATTCAATTCGATTTTATAGTCACCTGTGCTGCAGAATCGATTTGACTAATTATATCTTTCTCGGAATATTTGTTAACGGTAATAAAATTTTGCGCATCAATAGTTGCTTCTTAGTGCCATTTCGATGTCAGATGATATCTAGCAGCTTCATGAAAATTTTTATAGTTTATAAATGCCCCTTGAAGACCTCGATGAATTTTTGGTGGAAAAAGGACGCAATATTTACAAAATGCATCTTCTTTAATTATGGATTAACAAAGCCGTGGTGAATATTCTACTATCCAAAGAAATCAAAGAACCCTTTTCCCACTTGAATCTTTTTTAAAATTGTATTCTTTTTTAGGAACTGTTGTGTTTAGAAGAATCTTTAATTTTAAATCAAATAGAATAGAAGAAACACTGACATGTGCACCAATATCGTATATATTTTCATTTGGGTTTTCCTGTGTAGTTGACTCCTCTATTCGATCATTCAAAGGATAAGAAATTTCTGCATGGTCACTAAATTCAGTATATGGTACAGATCGAGGTTCACTTAGGTCTCTATTTTCTATTTTTTTTATTTTTGGGCTGGCCTTAGGATAAATATTTTCTTATATCCATTCTAAAAGGAGAGGAACAAAACGATTAAAAATTTTACCAAAGTAATTTTATATAAATCATGATTCACGAATAAGGTGTTTACAATTTTAATTTTCTTAATTGGAAATTATAATAATATTTAATACTCGACTTCCGTACTGCCACCTAATTTCAAAATAATATTATTTAAACAAATTCACTAAAAGTATAACATTAAATTTAATTTCTAATGTTTCTTATTAAAAATATTTTCTTGTTAAAAAGTTTTTTTACTCTCAAAATTAGTTCATATAGTTTTTAATAAAAAAATTTAGTTAAAAATTTCACTAAAATTTTTAGTTAAATTTAAGTTAGATTTTAATCAGAATTTATTTAAATTGAGTTAATTTTAGTTTAAAAAAATTTTAAAATTTACTTTTTTTAACCCACTTTTTTTCTAAGGCCATTTTTACTATGTCGATCTCCCATAGTCTCAGAAAAAAGTGGGTTAAAAAAAGTATATTTTAAAATTTTTTTAAACTAATTTAAACTAAAATTAACTAAATTTAAAAAATATCTAATTAAAATCTAACTAAAACTTAAATAAATTTTTTTAATTAAAATTAAACAGCTTTTAGTTAGATTTTGGACTAAAATAATTTTTTTACTGAAACTATGAGAGATTGACATAGTACAATTAAAATAATAAATTATTCAAGTTTCCAGTGGGACAACTGCCCACTTGGGGACGCCCATGTATACTATTTTTTTCAAAATTGACAAGTATATATTTTTGAATATTGCAGATTTCGGCACGAAACTTGTTCTTTGAAAATAAGTCTTCTTTCGATTTAATTATTTTAGTTATTTTTTATTGTAATTCGATTGTTACCACAATTGATTTAATGTAGAATTATAAGTAAATTTTGTTAACTCTGATACCAGTACTCATATAATAGTCATTATTTTTTGCAACAAATGTAATAAACAACGTAAAGTATGAAAATAATGTTTTCTGCTGTATAATTTGAAGATAAATGAAGGGAAAATTGAACCAAATAATAATTGTGAGAAGTGGTTGCAACATCAACATCTGAATTCATTTTTTTAACACCAAAATTTATTAATATAACAACAATTCACATATTTAAACAAATTTTTCTGTTAATTTAATTATCTCGCCACAAATTAATCTATTAAATTTTTAAAATCTTGCAAATTTATTAAATAATTTTCACATTAAAACTATAAATTTATTTTAAAATGTATTTAAAATGGTTTCATAACTTATAATAAAATATATAAATTATTATGACTGTAAAAATATTTTTATTTATAAATAAATATTTAATGGTTTTCTTATCATTTTTAATTTTAAGATATTTAATAGATAAAAAAAGATATAGATTAAAAAGATATTTTTTATTTTTAAATAGATATTTAATTTTTTTATGATTTTCTTTTATTATATCATTTTTAATTTTAAAATATTTAATAAGCATATTAACATTAAAATATTTTACCTTTTAAATTAAAAAAATAATAAATTATTCAGACGAGATGAAAATTTAAATTAACCCCTCATAGTATTATTTACTTAGATTTGGTCAATCGAATTAATGTCCGCTCCACCTACTTTATAAGTTATTTATTATTTAAATTTATTATTATTTTTATTAATTTTGTCCAATCAATTGAAAGTAAAATAAAAATTAAAAGTAATATTATTCCATATATTATTGAATGGCATACTAAACACATAAAAGTGTGCAAAGAAAAATTATTAAAATGCAATTTGTGTCAAGAGTTTATACGAATGTAAATAAAGAACGACCGAAAGAATATTCTGATTATAGATCTGTAAAGATTGAATATCACTCAACAGAAGATTATTCTATAATAAAACAAATTGGAAGAGGAAAATACAGTGAAGTATTTCTTGGTATTAAAGATTCCACTCAAGAAAACATTGTCATCAAAGTTTTAAAACCAGTAGCGTATATTAATATACAGAGAGAAGTGAAAATACTTTCGAATTTACAAGGATGTACAAATATCATTTCTTTACTTGATGTAGTTTGTGATTTAGAATCAAACACTCGATCTTTAATATTTGAGTATGTTGAGACTCAAGATTATAGAAAACTGTACTCAACATTCAGTTATAACGATATTCGATTTTATATGTTCCAACTTCTTGAAGCTTTAGATTTTTGTCATTCGAAGGGTATAATGCACAGAGATGTTAAACCTCGAAATATAGTAATTGATCACAAAAACAGAAAGTTACGGTTGATTGATTGGGGATTAGCGGATTTCTATCACCCAGGAGAGAAATACGGTACCAAAGTAGGAACAAGATGTTACAAAGGTCCGGAACTATTAGTTAATTATCAGAGGTACGATTATTCTGTTGACATATGGTCTGTCGGTTGTACTTTTGGAAGTATGATTTTTCGAAAAGATCACCTTTTTCGAGGAAAAGATGATCAAGATCAGTTAAAGAAAATCACAAAAATTCTTGGTTCACAAGATTTATCAAATTATATAGAAAAATACAAAGTAAAAGTAAATGATAAAACTAAAAAGCTATTTGGAAAGTATGATAAACAACCTTGGAGAAAGTTTATCAATGAAGATAATGAAGACTTAGTTTCTCCAGAAGCAATTGACCTATTGTCGAATATGCTCGTATTTGATCACGGAAAGAGGATCACGGCGAAAGAAGCGATGAACCACAAATACTTTTCCAGAAGTGCGTCGACCAATGTCGATCATCAAGCGACCCAGAACATGACTTGGCATCAGATCTTTGAAAAGTTCCTAAATTTAAAAACTTTGATTTAATCAGTAAATTGGTTTATTAATTATTATAATTTTATTTTCAAAAGTTATACTTCATAGAAATTTATTTAATTAATTTTAATCTTACATTTTTTATAATATCTTTCAATAACTTACTATTTTTGAAAATGTACTAAATTAATAAAATACAATCAAATAAACATAAATAAAATAGATGACTATTAAATATTTAATGTATGAAATAATATGTTATATATTTAATTTTAGATTGATAGTTGTTTATACTGTAAGATATAAAAATATAATTTAAAAATTTAAAATTTCTTAATAGATTTTTACGTGCACTTTGTACATAAATATATCTTTAAATCTTTTATTTTATTAAAATTATTTATGTTTCATGTATTAATATTACGTGTTTAAAAATATTGGCGGTTGACTGTCCAGGGTATCGCCGTAAAAAAATTAACTAAGATGTACTGTAATGCGGATTCCATGTTATCTCACTGACATTGTGAATTCAGCTAAACATCCTGCGTCTGAAAAGTACGAGACAATTTGAATTAGATTACAGAGGTAACAATGAGTATTGACATCGCCTCCATTATATATATTTATAACCATATATTTATAACCATATATTTATAACCATATATTTATAACTAAACATGTTTTGAGTTCTGCACTGATATCTAAAATATATCGTATGATAGAATGCAGGGCCGACCGAGTGTAAAGTTGATGACACATGGTAACGATTTTTTTACAAGCTTTTATTACGTTTCATTTGTTTGTCTGTCTGGATGCATCAAATCTTGCGATCGAAAATTCACCCACTTCCCGTTCACCTAGCGACATGAAACTTTCAGGACTGACGTATTCTAGGTGACATTACACTTTTTCACTGTCACTGCTCATCTACCGCCTTTAGTTTGGCCGCAAAAAGTAATTAAAGTGTCGTGCTCATGTTTTCCTCAGTAGTAGGCTTTGATATTTGCTACATCTAAATGTAAATAGAAAGTGAGTTTTCGCCGAGTAGTCAAAAAAATGTGGGAAGTAGGTGAAATAGATACAGAACCGCAAACATATGACAAATTATAAAAGCTTTTAAACCAAAAATTTTTTTGGTATAATCATCTTTTTCCCACTTATCTTATTTTTAAATTCTTGGTTGTTTTTAAATATTTGATCTATTTAGCTATATATATTAGCTATATATATTGAAAGATATTTCATTATTTCGGTAAACGGATCAAAATGGAAGTAATATTGTTAAACAAAATTTACAAAGAATTCAGCTTCTCGAATTGAACTTTATGACATGATTGATAGCATAATCATTTTCATGTATATGTAAGTTGAATTATTTTCTGTTGCACTTTGGACATTGTTTATTGTTTACTTTTAGTTCCTCCCACTCATATTTGCAGCGGCTACAATATTACATCACAATAATATTTCTCACATGGCGACTAACGCTGCAATGGACATCTTCGCAGGTCAACTTTTACCTGAAAAGTACAGGAAAGGCGACAATATGGAGGCATTTATTGAAGAATGTGAGACATACTTTAAGTTTACTGGAATAGCGAAAGTCAAACAGGAAACCATTGTCCTCTGTTTACTGGATAGAGATCTATAGGATCGATACAAAGCGGTCAATAAGACAATAGTAGGCTATAAATATCGATCGAGAAAAGCATTCTCTTGAACTTCCTCACTATTCGAAGACCTGACAGAGACATGCCGGTACACGATGATATATATATATATATAT